>VUQG01003274.1:12633-80981 GCA_015106755.1 Etia nguti
CAACCACATTGTGCTGGCGGAATTAAAAAAAAAAAAAAGCAAGAAAAAAACGTTCGGCGTCTGACAGCCAGAAGTCTACTGGCCGAAGGACGGCATCAAATCCAGGACTGAGCGCTCCACACCTGTCAAGCCAATGAGAAGATAGGGCAAAACTTCCGGTCACGTGTTTCAAAATTAGATTAAACCAAAATAGGGCAACAAACTGAGAAACTGAAATGACCAAAAATCAAAGAAAAAAGCAACAATATTTTGGAAAAAATGAGAAATCCCATATGTTAAACTCATAAAAAATATATAAATTCAGTAAGTTGATGATTAAAACAACAACACACAACTAAAATGATTAAAAACCAATAAATGGAGTAGAAATTATTTAAAATACAATTAGGACCAACAGTAATCCAGTAAAACTAGCAAAACCTACTCATTCAATCCTGTAAAACAATCAGAAATTAGGTAAAGGGATTAAACAAAAAAAGGAACACACCTAGCATGATTTTGGTAGGTAGTTCCAAGTTTAAAGGCTAATGAAGTTGATGGAGCTAAAATTGCATCTTAGTGACAGTAGTCTTGCCTCAGTAAAAAAAAAAAAAATTACTGTGGTGATAAATTAATAAAGCTGCAAAAGTGATCACAGTATCGTCTTCTTTCAGCTTGTCCCTCTAGGGGTCGCCACAACAGATCATCTGCTTCCATCTCACCCTATCACTGGTATTTTCCTCTATGTTGCACAAACACTCTGTCCTCCTTCACTATACATGAATCTGCCCTGAGGTCTTCCTCTTTTCCTCCTGCTTGGCAGCTTCATGTTCAACATCCTTTGTCCAGTACACCCACTCTTCCTCGTGTCACGTGCCCAAACCAATTAGTCAGTATCTATACAACAGAAACAATGCCACATGGCTACACTAACTCTTGAATAATTAATTATGGGAACAGTAATTCATCTGCTCAAGCATTCCCACCTTCCCACTGTTTGATAGAAATTGAGCTTGATTTTGTACCTCTGTAGCTGAGCGATTACAGATGATGAGATGCTCCTTCATTTGACTTTTATAGACTAATACCAACTTTTGGAAATATTTTTAGACAGAACTAAAAACATCAAAGTTGAATTTGTGTAAAATGGGTAATCCACTTTCAAGATATATATCTAAAAGATCCTACTCCTTGTCTAGTCATTGGATTTTCATGTATTTTTACTGTTTACAATTCAGCCCATTACTGATTTCTATGACAAAAGACACACCCTTGCGCTTTTATTTTGAAAATCACGCGATGTAGCATCCGCTCTTCTTGTATACGACTTGACACAACTGATGGGTCTTCAGCGTGTAAAAAGATGACACCCTGTGCGGTTGCAGAGCAGGGCTGTCATTGGCTGTGAGCCTCACGTGACAACCACAATAAACAACGTGACAGGTAGAACATGAGGTCCTTCATTTTATGCTTCACCCGTTTCACATTTCCCTTAATGGCTTTTAACTTTTATAAAGTCCCTGATTTCAACCAAAGGCTGCAAGAAAAACTGCCAAACCTCCCCATATTTATTCAATTAAAGTACAAACTGACAGTAATCTATAAGATGTATTTTTACAGTTTCACCTACATGTTGGTATTAATTGCTAATTAATTGCTATTGCAGGCTCCTCAATGAGATATGATGGCCCCATTTTTTTATTGCTTTGTAAATAGCACTTACTCTCATTAGCACCAAGTACAAAGGATGAGCTACAGGATCCTGTTCATCCTGATCTTCCACTTGCAATGATATGGTACTGAGGTTATAATAACACAAGAACTGCATATATTAAAAACTAAATAAAAAAAATTAAACAGCTTTTAGTTCTACACCATTAAGCCACTTAATGTGTTTTCTACTCTGGTAATAATTAGTGCACATTAGCCTGTCATATCCACTTTTCCTTGTCCTCTGCTTCTCATGTCAGCTGTGAATTCATCTGCCATTTTTGTTCCAGAGATGCTTAAGAGCAGAAGCTTATTTCTGGTTCATCACTGCCATTTAGGGAGCACAGAGCACTCATCGCAGCTGCCTACATCATCATCATTCAAAGCACACTTTTACTCCATTCTGCTGCAGGCTTTCTCACATTAAAATGACGCGCACCTCCGCACCCGAGAAGTACACAGTACAAACACATTTAAACTGGCGGCTAATGAAAATAAGTAGAAACACAGATGTCCCCTCAGCAGAAGTTTAGCAGCTGTTAAACAACAGTAATTACTTTTAGTCTCTCCAAACACTCTGTTAAATCTGTTTAATCATGAATTCAGTTAGGAGACAGGCGGCATCCTTCATAATGGTTATATATCAAGGACACTTATGAGTCCTCAGCATGCAGATTCCTATTTTTCTGGAAAATATTTCCCAGAGACAGACATTATCTCATAGTATTTGCCTTTCATTGATTTAAGCCAGCACCTTTTAGTCCAAGCCTGCTCCCTACAGACTGTATCACCAAAACACTTGCTGCTGTATTTATTAACTTGTTGTTGTTAACTAAAGACTGTGGCTTTGTGGTGCCAGGAGGAAGTGTGGGTGTGGTAACTCCTGCTCAAATTATGAGTTTTCCTGTTTCCTGACTTCCTGTAATTGAGTGGCAAATTGTGTTACAGTTGATTTTCTGTACATTCTAAGGTATTTTTTCTGAGTGGCTTAAATACTCCTGGCCAGTGCTGTTGTATGAGAAATATCATCAGTGTCACTGTAAGCCCATTGGATAAGGGTTTGTTGGAGTTGCTAAATCCAGCCACCAATACAGTAATGATAACTTCTTATCCTTTCTATTTATAGAACGATCATTTCTAAGCGTGCCTGAAGGTCAGTGACTGAAAGTCTGCCCCCACAGAACGAACACTGCACTGCAAAGCCTTCAGTGCTTTTCTCCTCCCCATTATAATGGAACCTGAGATAGAAATGTCAATAGAAATCATAAAAAAACGCCCTGTAGTTCCCTGCCTCTGCAATCTCTGCGTAAATGTGGTCCTCTTTAGATAGCTGCTGAAACAATCCTCCTTCAAAACAAGATTTTATGACATCAGAATAATCTTGTTTTTCTGTGGAAATGGCCTGTTTCCTATAACCCTCTCCATATCAGCATTCAGAACCGAGCTTCATCGAGGTCCTACTTGTTAAACAGCTCCAGGATTACAAAGGTCAAAGCTTTTACATTAAAGATAAGGGAGTCAACAGCTGTGCTGCTCAGCATTGATGTTTGTGATTTGAAAGTTCAAAGATCTTATTCTAATACAGTGATGGCCACAAGACTGGCCTTTTTTTTCCTTCTTGGCTGTGTCTTTGCCTCTCTTCTAGGTAAAAGGTGGGTGAAGCTGACTTAGTTAGGGTTGCACTATAAAGCAGGGCTGTTGAAACCTCTCAGGGGCTCTTCTCTGCTCCTCTCCCCCATGCTGGCATACTCACAGACAGAGCACCTGAAGTTTTCCTCTTTATTTTTGCATGCATACAGTCACTCATTCATTTACAATTCACTGAGACGTTGCATACATACTAATTAGCTGACAATCAAGCATACTATTGTTTGGTTTTATTACTTTAATTAAAATAACGAATATCATCTATGTGAGGCCTTCATTTTTAGCTGGATTGCCACAACATACATTTGTCTACTGTCTACTGTTTCCTGGTCTGATAAGACTTTTAATAACTAATTCAAGCTTGTTTGCATTATTATTCTAACAAGGGTGGAACCAAAGGGTCTTTAATTTTATTGAAAATGTTTTTGTAGGGTGTAATTTCTCTTTAAAAAGTTAATTCTAGATTAAATTTAAAAAGGTTTCTCTTCTTTGTTATTGACTTGGGTTACTCATTAAAGTCTTTTTCATCTTGTTCTGCTGCCCCAGGCACCCATTTTGCAAGAAAATCTAATAGGCTAAATGGTCAACAACCGCTAACTCTTCACTGCAGACAGGGCTGCACTGACATCAAAAGACAGAAAGCAAATCCATTTGAAATCCCCTTTAAAGGGCCTCCTTATTGATTCTCTTGACTCAAGGTCAGATTATATCTTAGGGAGACTCAACAAGACGACTTAGCCTTTTTGAATACTGAACATACTTGAGGCCAGCTCTGCATTTTAAGATTCAATAAGATTTTATTTACCAGTTAAATCTAATTTATGGGTTTCCTTCCTAGCATTTATTTTCACAGTTTAGCACTGACATTTTTTTTTTGTAGTTACGTGTAGAATAACCCTTTAAACAAATAAGGCACTCATTTACAGAAATCAAAAATCAAGCTTATGCAAGACTTAGATTCAAGATATTGAATCTCAGAAAACTGTTTGATTTGATTTTTGTCTTAAAACATCCACAAACACTGACACAGATAGATTATTGCATCTTACATATCACATCACCCTGCATTATTTTTTTTTGTGGAAAATTTGTAACACCAAAATTTATGAAATGCAAAATGTTGGTGTAGCGTTAAAAACCGTCTAAAGAAAAGAGAGGAAGCTGCAGACAATAGTACGCTGAATACTGCAGTCTGAAAAACAAATAACTAACCCTAAACACATATTTTTCTGACTGGAAGAACATCAGTCTAAAACACTGCCTTCAGGAGAATTAACAAGTACGACCAGTGAAACCAATCACGCGGACTCCTATTATGAAGTAAATATTTGGTAAAAAGTGTGGCATTTCATTCTGGATGATAATCCTTTGCCTACTCTCATTCGCTGGTATTTTCTTCACTCTTCACTGATTATCTTCTCTAACCCAAATCCAAAATCTCGGTTTATGTGCATCCAATTATCAGTATGCTATTTTTAAGCATACGACAGTGCAGCACAGTGTGATGCAGAGAAACAGGAAAGTTAATCCCGATCTGTCACATGAAGATCCAAAGACAAATACCAACTTGTCCCATGTTGGTCCCAGTTCCAAAAACAGGACAGAATTTTCTCAAAAACATAAAATTTTCAGCCAATATAACACCGCAGACACACATTTAACTATATAGTCTGTGTTTTAGAGAAAAATTTATGGTTCCCCACACAACACTGATTGGGGGAAAAGAGTCAACAAAACATCACCTCTGTGCTGCATTAATGAGCACCAGCAGGGACAGAGGGGTGAAATGTGATTTCCTGTGAGACACACAGTAATGAACGCTGAATGCTATCAGACAAAGACCTCTCCACACTTGGTGTTTAGCGCTATATCAGAGTTTCTACAGTAATAGGGTCTCTACCCAATGTTTCCCTACAGTAATTGGCTGCAGCAGCTGTAGATGGGTTATTCTGCTTTGGCAAACTGTCCGTGAGGCATATTGTGTTCACAAAGACACAACAGTGTTTAACTGGAGGGATACCTATTACTGCTTCGCTTTCACAAATGAGCACACAAAATACAGGATCACCAATTTGAAGTCTGCCAGCAGACAGAAACAATATTGCCCATTTGCACACTGACAGGGTTAGTTTTTGTTCATGCTGATTACAATTTATAGACCTTTGTTTAAAAAAAGTGTTTTTAAAAGGTTACCAGGAACCAAGATGAGGTTCGTTTCCATCCTTTCTTGCACCCCAAAAGAGAAACCCAAAGAATCTGTTTTATACAAGAAACACTAGATTTTCATCCAGCTGATTTGTTTAACTCGGACTTTTTGGACACTCATATTAGCTTCAGGCACACTTTTTTTTTTAGATCACTTGGACTCAGCACAGCTTAGGAAAGGATTTCCTAATAACCACTATGAACAGAAGAAAAACAGGAAGCACCCTGTTCAAATGAGCAAATGTCAATTGGTGTCAAAAATTATCCACCAACACTTTAACTCAAAGACATCAGAATCAGTCTATTTTGTTAAGCCTTAAGCTCTTCTGCTAGGCAACTGTACTACTATCTGCCATAAAATATTTACCCTAAAAAAGCATTAAATAGAGTTTTCATGAAGACATTAAAACAGTAAAAATGCATCACATGGAAGTTACTTTTCTTTTTTTCACAACTAAACTATAGAGTAAGCTTTTCACAGGACTCTATGTAGTCCTGTAAAAGGAAATAAGAGGACATTTAGCAGCCAGGTGCTGCTGCTTGAATGCACTTGATTAACTGACCATCAGTAAGTGTGACCACCTCAAAAAGAGCAGTTTGGCAGTCTGTTAATTTAGACTTTAGAAAAGCTACATCTCAGCCTCTTCAGGCCCCAGGTAGCAGGTTAAATATTAAAGTTCATGGTAGTACAATTACAAAAAGACTGAACAAGTATGGCTTATTAGGAATGTCTGCCAGGAGAAACATTCTTCTCTCTAAAAATATGGCAACACAGCTTAGATTTGCAAAGTTGCATCTGAAAAACCACAAGACTCCTGGAGCAATGATGTTTGGAGAGATAAAGTAAGATAAAAATGCAGATATCTGGCCAGAGTTCATGGAGCCACCGCTGATGAAAACCCAACACAGCATATCAGCAAACACCTCACACCCACTGTCAAGCACAGTGGCGGACGGGTGATTTGGAAGCCACAGGATCTGGGCATCTTGCAGTCATTGAGTTTACAACAAACTCCTCTGTATACCAAAGTATCCCAGAGTCAGTTGTGAGGTCATCTGTCTCACGGTTAAAGCTTGGCTGAAACTCTGTCATTTAACAGGACAACAATACCAAGCACTTTACTCTTTCTAGCAGATTTGTTTCATCAAGTTATTGCTGCTAAAGGTGGTTCTGCAAACTAATAAAATCAGAGGGTGTACTTAAAATGACTAAATCTCTTTATACACACACACGTGTCTGATAGTCCCATGTTGGTGTTGTTCCTGCATCAACATTTGTTTATATAAAACTCTCTTCTGGAACAAATAGAAAGCACTTCAAGTGTTTCCTTTATTAATGTATGCTATATAACAATATATTATCAAGCTAGGTTTTTAATAGCATTAGCTAACTTCTTGGCTAATGGTAACCCAGACAACAGGATTGGTCAACTGCAACACTGATCCCGGACCAATATTGTTTTAATGATGTAAGAACAACACTAACATCAGTGTAACAAACTAAAAAAGAAAAATCATATCAGTGTTTATATTTGGCTATTTCGGCACTCAAAATCTGCCCATTGGTGTATGTCGCAGGAAGAAACAACTTCTAGCTAAAAAAAAAAGAGAGAGAGAGAACAACAACATTGTGGTATAACCAAGATAATAGATCAAAAAATTGTAACAACTTGTAAATGAGTAAAAGATTCATTTAAAACAGGACAAACTCCTGGTTTTCACTGTTGTTCCATAATGTGAAGAATACGCATACTGTAAAAATCTGTTATTACATACTAAACGGCAGAATTTAATTTCCTCAGAAAAATATTTTTTCTCTTTTCTTACAAAACAAAAATTACAGTATACAAAGTAATATATTAAAAAACATGTACAAATGATAAAAATCACAATATTTACACTAAAAATGGTCATACAAGGTAAATTATGTAGCTGTTAAATTCTCTTTGAAATTATTGTAAATTTTGCTTTTTCCTCATCATTTGTGGCTGCTCTGGTCGACGTCTCTGGTTCACATGAAACGGTTCTTCTGAATTCATGACAACGTCTATGGATATGGGAAAAGAAAAACGGTCCATCATCTGCGCGATCTTCTCCTGAGGAACACCGTGCTTGTTCCTCCTGGAGGTAAAAGAAAAAGAATAGGTTAAAAAAATGACGATAAAGTAAGAATGTGAAGTCTGAACTATGTCTAACAGCATTTTAATATCATGACTCAGAAATCATACTTCTCCAGCTCGTAAGGATCATATTTCCACCTGGTGTCAGGTTCACAAAAGTCAACTTTGTATCCGCTCTCCAAAGCCTGATGCAGGGGTTGGAAAATTCAAAGGATTAGTGAAAGTGGTATGAAATATTAACTAATAATAACAATAATAATAACAACAACAACAATAATAATAAATATTTAATTTTGACTTACCATTTTGACGTATGGCTTCATTTCCCAGGCTTGAACATTTGTATTATCAATAATAATGGGAGACCGGCCGTCATGAAGAGCACCTCTAGCTGAGAAGATTAAGAAGAGATTCTGACAATTAAAACTGTTTTTAAACCAGAATGTTTAATTTGTTTCATGTTCCATTTGATTTTGTTTTGTTTTTTTCAAAAATCACTTCTCGCCCCCATGTTGCTCATACATTATCAGTTGAAAAGTCACCTACTTAACATTTCTGTTTTAAATGCTGGTTAGCCAGGCCACTGAAACACCCGTTCAAATAAACACACTCACACATTAGCACAACATTAAAACCACCTGCCTGAAAATTGTGTAGGCCAACCCACACAAAAAACAACACTAACCAGTTAGGGACTCCCAGGGGTCTCCTGTGACATCAGGCACCATTAAAGTTAGTAGCGAATCCTTTTGGTTACCAACTGCTTTGGGCTCATCAAAAGAGGTTTAGGAGACCGTGTAAATGCCTTAGGCTCCTTGTTGAGTTGCTGAGCTGTTAGTGTAATTTGTCAGCGTGCCAGTCTTTGCCAGTGTTAAAATGGGTGGTACATATCAAAGACACATCCACATGAATGCCATGATGCATCATTTTCCCAGCAGAATATTGCACCACATTAACAATATTACTCACTTCGTTTTAATGTTGTGGCTCATTCGTTTAAAATACGCTAAAGAATCGGTCGAACTGGGGGAGCTTGCTTTTGTTAGATGAATATGTAAACCACTACAGTACAGAGGCACTGTGGTTGCTTTACTCCTATTAAATGAGTGAAAATTTAATGAGTCAATACCTCTTCTCTGATTCCATTCATGTGCTGCTCCAAGAAGACTAGGGTCATAGTGGTAGCCATCTTTGTGTGCAAAGTAATCATCTGTGCTCAAAATGATCCCACGGGGGCCAGTGGAGAGCAGCTCCCTGTGGGAAACAATTGGTGTCAAACTGCTGCTTTTAAGCTATAATTTCAGATAAGAATAAATGGACAGAAATTAAATCAAGATTGCACACAGATTTACCTGGCACGTGTGGATTTCCCAGATCCTGGCAATCCCCGCATCAAGATCAGCACCAGGGATGAATGGCATGCATGTGTGTCGTCACGGGGCTGGTAGTAGTGCTGTCGCTCCCAAGGTTCATTTTCAGAATCACATCTCTGGAGTCTGTCATAATCTTCATTTAACTGAGAGAGCTCTTCATTTCCATTTCTAGGCCACCTGACATTTTCATTAGCTGAGTGTCCATCATAGCTGGAGCCCTGCACATCCCTGTCAAACTGATGTGGAGGACCTCCATAAAATCCCTGAGAGGGGTGTCTGGAAACATTTGGAGGTGGGAATCTATAAAAAGGTGGAAAATGCAGCTCCTCTTGAAAGCGGTTTGCCATGCTTGAATGTTGAAAGGTAGGGTTCACATGTGGTGGTAGGTTTTGTAGATTTGGGAATGCATATGGTGGTGGTTGGTGAGGTAATGGTGGGCTCTGAAATCTCGGGTGTATTGGCCTGTCCAGTGGTTGAGGATGACGCCATTGGGGAGAGCTCAGCTCCAGGCCTGGCCTCTGCCTCCTGGGATTGTATGGCTCATTTTGATACCAGTGAGGCCATGCTGACTGTTTTCTTCCATTGCTTTTTTGGGAGCCATCTGTTTCTGCAAAGTCCCTCGTGTTAGCAATTTTCTCCTCAGGAACATCCTGAGTTTTGTTGCTGGTGGGTAATTTAGGAGGTACAAGTGGCTGATCAAAAGCTACATCTTGTTTCCCTGGGTTACCATTAGCACCATCAGGGGTATCGATCTTCTCAAGCTCTTTGTAAAACTCACTCAGCGAGTCTTCAATGACAGACTCAGCTGCAGTTGTTTGTGGAGGAAATGCTGGGCCGATGAATTCAGAGCTGGTGAATCCTACCTCCCTCAACACGCGGTCCCTCACACTGCTGTCTGGAGCACCACCATCAGTGCCCACACACTTAGTGTTTGTGTCAGCAGAGTCATCTTTACAAGCTTCTTTATCTTCACTCACACAAGATGTTTCTATGGCATCAGAGGTCGTACAACATAATTCAGGCTGAGACATCTGGATAAAAACAGATTAGAATACTCACATCATTGGAACACCACAAAAATCTTATATAATAATTTTATTTTATTTATGTTATACATTTTTTGGTGCTGCTATGCCAATTTACATATAATACACAATATAAACATAATATATTATGTATTCTTATTCATGTATATATACAGCACAAAAAGTAAGGAAAGCATTTGGTTGATTATTTCTTTGTAACAATGCTTCTTGGCAAAAAAATGTTATGCTTGTGGAACGCTTGTTTATTTGACCTGAAATGGTGCCGCATTTGTAAGGAAAATGCATTTCCGGGTTGAGCAGAAGAGCTGAGTATGTGGGTTGCACCCATGAAAAATCTTCTCTGCCGATGCCACACATCTTATTCTGCTTCTGTCTCTTGTTTGCTGTTATTTACTGGAGTGTGATGATTAAAGTCTGAAGAAAGAAGGCATTTTGCCAATTTAACAATTTATTAACTAAACAAACAGGAGCCTCAGTAGCATGTGGAAAACCATACACAACCACAACAGCCTGCCATCTCCTCTTCATGCTGGTCAACAGCTTGGTCACACACTGCTGTGGGATGCCATCCCATTCGTCAACCAGCATTTGTCGCAAGTCAGCCAATGTGGTTGCGTTGGTCATTCTGGCACAAACGGCACGCCTAAGCTGATCCCAAAAATATTCAACAGGACTTTGATAAACCCTGCTCTGTCAGGGTGAGCGTTGTCATCGGAGAAAAAAAAAGGTTAATGCAGAGAGATCCCCACAGTCTGGAACTAAGATTGCCTCAAGTGATGACAAACCTTGTTTTTCCAATGAGGGAGATGACACTCCATATCATCACACTGTTTCCGCCACACTCTGTCTCTATGATCCAACTGCTATAAGCATTCTCATTAGGGTCCATGCTCACAGGTGCCGATAATCAGCCACCAATAAGGCACGTGATTGTCAGCACATGGGGTGCCGGAAGCTCAAAATAAGACTCAATAACAGAAGAAGACGCTTGATATTGGCAGAGAAGATTTGGCGAGTTTTTGATGGGCACAACCCTCACACTCAGCACTGCTGTTCAACACACAAATGTATTTTCCTTACAAATTTAAAGGGAAATAAACAAACTTTCCAGCGGTATAATACTTTTTGTCGATAACCACTGTTAAAACAAACAAAACAAAAATAATCCACCAAACACAATTTCCTTACTTTCTGGGCTAAGCGTATATGTAAATACAAGTGCACATGATGACACACACCGTAGATTAATTAGCTAAAATCGAAACCATGTCTAAAGCCAACAATTAACCTTTGGCTAACGTGCCACAACACGAGTTGCACAGAAGACAAGAAAAATAAATAAATAAATAAACAAAATTGTTCACTACGTAAACGTAAAATTGTAGAGTAACTGTCGATATTCACGGATGCCTACCGTTCATACTGGGAATGCATAAATTGAGGGAAAACCCACATTAACAATACACCGGTGTGCAGATTCAAAATCGCACTTGCCTTGTGTTTACGGAAGTGACTTTCTTCTTCTATTCTCCTATTAACGGCAGGCATCCTGGCCACTCATTGCGTGAGCGACATCAACGGGACTGAAAGGCGACAGGGTAGTGACAAAAATGGGTACAAAGAGCAGTGACTACTTTACTGAGTCCAGCTGTATTTTATAATGCCTGCGTTTCTATAGCATATGTGAGCCGTTGCTATTCACTGCCCTGGACAGCATTATAAGCTGCTTCCTGACATCTTTATATTGAAAATAACTAAATAAATAAAAAAAATAAAAAAAAGAGAGACCTGAATTTGAAAAAATAGTCAAAGTCAGCATTACAGTTAAGCCAAAAAAACAGCTAAATCTAACTGAATTGATATATTTGTGACATCTCCACAAACTAAACACTAGCGGTGTAGCAAAATGGTTAAATACTTATTGTTTTAAATCAAGATCACTCGAAGTAGTTATTACCAACCTTTTTTATATGGTGAATTTCTTTATTTGAAGTTATACTGTGTTCTTGTACCTATAAACCTTTTTAAAGCTTCAAAAAATGAATCAATATTTGTCAACTGACAAATCTTACCTTAATTAATAACCGTCAATTAGTTGTTTCCACTTAACCATTAAAATGGCTAAGAGAATTTGCTCATTTGTAGCCTAAAGGAATCGTTTTTCTGTATGACTTCATCAGCCTCTCATATCTTCTTTACGTTGTTTCAGTTCATTGAAGTTTGCTTGTAGAAATTAGTGCAAGCAAACTAAATGATGTGATTTGTTCAGATGCAATTTGGCAAACCTCAGCTGCACTTTTCTAAAGATGCTCAAACTTGCTGATGATCAATTAATCAAGTCCAGTTCATTAGCAGCAAGTAGCTGCTACTTCCCTTCTTAATTCTTAAGAAAGCAGTAAGAACGTATTTAGTTTTGTACAGGACTAGAGCCTGCCAGAAACCCCCCCCCAACAATACATCTTTACAAGAATCCACCAGTTTCTCAATCCTGTAGATGTTCATCTTTAAATGCAAAAACAGAGACCCACAGACCAAAACTGTTAGAATAAAATTCTGAATTTATTTAACACTGAATGCAGGAACCTCACAGAAAACAAGTATAAGATTGTAAAACATTGCGAAGTGACATGATTTCAATATTTACATTCCCCATTTTATGAGGCCAACGAGTGTACAAAAAACCCTAAAACAAGTGTGTTATATACACACACAGAACCTTAACATTTACATTCAGTCATTTGAAAAGCTGTAGTGTGCTTGTCATCACACAGTGGTATGTATCTAGACTAAATTAACATGCAGTGCCTGAGTATCAATCATAGCCAGTTCCTCATCATTCACCCATTCATGCTGTCCTAGTGAGTCAGTGGGTTTATGAGATGGTGTCTGTACAGTTTTTAAAGTGCTTGGTGTCACAGACCTCCGAGGTGGGTTGAATGTCTTATTTACACATGGAGAAGCCACTGAGCCCAGATGGGAAAGAGGTGGCGGAGACGGGATACGAGACAGGTAGTCCAGTGCTCTCCTCCTTTTCAGGCTTTTGGGATCTTTTTCTGCTGAAGATGTTGGTGTAGGAGACCTTCTGCCGACAGGTGTGAAGGATCCAAGGTTTCTGCCTGGCTTCTGAGAAGTCACCTGTATAAAAAGACATAATCAAGATGATGGGCTTAGAGCTGATATATTACGAAGCCCAGATTGAATTATCCTATAACAGATATACTGGAAAACAGCAGATACCACAGCATGAAGTTAAACTCACACTTGACTTTATGTCTTGTCTTCTGTCTGTTAGAGAAGCTGGTGTTTGTCTTTGGAGAGCTGGAGAGGAGCTGGAGCTCGGGCCATTTGATCTGACTAATTGTGAAAGCTTCTCGTCAGCAGTTACAAAGAAGTTCTCCTGACACTGAAAAGAAAAAACCACTGTGATGAAAATGTTAACATTTTATTGCATTCAAATAAGTCTGACATGAAGATAAACAAGGAAAAAATATGTTAAATACGCTATTTTATCACATTTTCTACAAACCAATTTTTAGTACTGAGGAGATTAGCATTGGTTAAAGGTGAACTCAGTGAGCATGACAAAAGAAATGTTACTGCTGGTTTTCAGCATTTGCAATTACAGCTGTGCTTTGATTAAATTATAGCTAACGCAAATGACTTCATGCAGATCATGAAGCACTTTGGCTGTGAGAGAGAGCAGTTTCTGAAGAATATCAGCAGCTTTTAAGGTTTTGATTTTAGCATCGTACCTGGACCAGAGTTTTAAGCTGGCTGAAAGATTCCTGTAGATGAACCTCTTTAGGATTTGTAGAAAAACTTGTCAGATCTCCAGCATACACAACAGGCGTGGGATGCATTGACTGACCTCTCAGCTGGAGGTTGCTCAGAGCCAATATGACACGTGGTTTTACCACATCTTCTAGGCCAGTCTGAGACAAGCTGCTGAAACAGCGAACTTTCACAAAATTCCGTTTCTCATCAGCCAAATAAAATGCAGGAGATGAACCTGTGTTCAAAAGAAGAAGACTTTTCAGTGAACTTTATGCAAGCAGTTGTAAGAAAAGCAAGAGGTAAAACAAACAAACAAAAAAAACACCTACCCTTTCCATCTACAACACTGATGACATATCCTGTTAGATCAACTTCTCCACACAGTGGCTCAAAATCTGGAGTTTGAAGATTCACAAAATTTGTACAAACTCTCGGTTGGAAGTATGTTGACAACCATTCTTGTGATGCCTGAATGGAAATATTTCAAAAAGTTTCAATTATATGTCTAATTTATAAGCGGTAAAAAAAAATTACACATGTGCTAAAGGGAGTTTGTTTCCTACAGTACCTGGAGCTCCTGAAATTGTGTTTTCTTTGTCCCAGTGAGCTGAACAGGTTCGATACAGCTGCGTTTCTTTCCATCTGAAGCGGTGAGGTTATAGACTTTGTATCGACAGCCTTCCTTTAATAAAGACTGTAGATCTGAGGAAGGTCGCCAAAGATTCAGCTGGTAAACTAAAACCAAGATAAAAAAAAAAAAGAGTTAGCACACTGTAGTTTGCAAGTTAAAGTAATTATAAAAGAGTCAAAGAAGAAGACAAATGAAGACACACCCCTGCTGGGTTGCTCCATGGAGTCGGCAATGCAGAGTCTCCACACGGGTGTAACCTCTCGTTTGGGGCAGTTCATTTCATTGTCCTCTGCTTCCAGAGCACGGTGATATCGATCCTGCAGTTCAGCCTGCTTCTTCTCCATCAGAGAGCGTCTGTAGGTATGAAGGGCCTCCAACTGTTGTGCACTCAAATGAGCCTAGGAGGGGAAAAGATAATGTATTAAAACTCTTCACAGGTTAAATTAGGCCAACAATCTGTAAATCAAATGTTTTACTACCTCAAGGTAAGCAGGGTCATCTCCCACTGCTTCATACAGCTCTTCTCCATCCTGCAGATTTGCAATTTCTTGATGACTGATTGTTTTTCTTCGCCGCTGCAGTTTGATATTCCCTAAAGATAACAACTTATAAAAAACTTGTCGAGTTTCAGACAGTAGCAGCTTGTTGAAAACCTGATCCTTACCTTTTTCTTCATTTTCAAACTCAGATTGAATCTTGGCAAATAAGATTTCCATTGCTTTTTGTTTGTGGCTGTTGTATCGTCTCGCCTCCTTTTCTTCTGCACGTGAAGAACGGAATACAACACCGCCATCTGGCTTCCTCTCCATCCACTGAGAAATATATATTAGACATAGAGTTAAAAAGGATAAAACCCAAATCTAACTAACAGTGATTATATATCAGCGCACACCTGCATGGGATAGCTTCTCAGTACAACAACATCAACACATCCTACTGGACCTCCATTGCTATACAAACAGGAGATTGGAAGGAGGAATGGTCGAGGATCCTTGTGAAATCCTAGCTTAGCATCCCATCGTGCAGGTCTGCAGCTATTGGCACAGATCTAAACACATGAAGAGGAAGTAAGACACCTTCTTTTCTGGTTGTGTTGCATAGAGATAGAAGTTGTGGCCTCTGTCTTAGACTACCTTTAACATCAGAGATTCAGGTGCCTCCAGAGGAGAGCAAGCATCTTGTGATCCCACCAGCTGAGCCCCATAGATGATCAACTTGCCCCCGACAGTCAGTCTACCTTTGTGAATCATTGCAGTCAAAGGTTCATCCAGCTGACCTTTAATGGCATACCAACCATCTGTCAGCCAAATGAGTGCAGCTGAAGTTTCAACCTTTGCATCTGCACTGTGAGGGGTTTTGGGGTCATTGTGACTCTGTTTTTTCGGGGAGTGACCCCTGGAGATGATCTCGTAAACACAGAGAACCAGGGTTTTGGCTGCCGTGTCATCCTTTTCCATGATCTTTCTCAGAGCTGGCCTGCAGCTGTGGTCCACCTCTACATCATATCTGACATGAACAAAATATGTTTTAGAAAAAACAAATGAAAACATTAAATTGAGTCAATAATTATAGCAACTATTTTGCTAGGTAGATGCCAACATTTGTATCCCACATTTAACATTATTCAACATTATTCCATTGTATTCAGCATAATTAGCTAAAAGTGTAATTCCCTGCAAAGTTTATATTTTGACCATTTATTTTGCCTTTAAAATAACGTACAAAAAATGGCAGTTAGAAAAGCATAACAACACTTATTTGTCAACAAGATATGCATATTAAAAGTGACCTACAACTACATAAATATCTGAGCAAGCTTTACATGCACATACCTGTACTTAAGTTGGAGGAGAACCTGCTCGGGTGTGAGACACTGGCTGCCCACTATTTCTGGAAAAGACTTTTCCATAGAGGCCTGCTTCCACACAATCCATCTGTAGTGATTGTACACCCATGCTTCACTGATCAGTTTAGGATCCACACCCGGGGTGTCACATAAAGCTCTGTGGTCATATAAGAATGAGATATTTAGTATATTAAGCTTGTATTGTATTGCTAAACCTGATTACTTCAATATGATTCATTTAACACAAAGTGTGATTCATTGATACCTATAAAACTCTTCTTTCCCCGCAGTCCCATCATTGCTGGGGACCAGCCATCCTCCATCAGCAAGCTGAACTCCACCTTCATCTGTAAAGACTTCCTGTTTGATGAACTGCAGCAGATTGAAGCGGAAAGATTCTGCATTCTCACTGGTGATATCGGAAACATATTTTTGGACTCCATATCCATAAAGCTGAAAAAAAAAACCAAATACGTTTCTGTGTTACAGTCTGTGTTTAAAACTAAAACAAACAAATCTAAGTATGCTTAAAAAATGCTAAAAAAAACCCCCAGTGACAGTTACAGCCTTGCCTTTTTTTGGGTGTATCTTCCTGGGATCTTTCCATTCACTGCAGCTTTTAGTGGGATCCTGGGTACTCCTGAAGTTTTTTTAAGATACAAGCTCCCTGGAAGAGGTCGAATGTTCTGGCGCTTCTTCTTCCTGATCCTCATGTCTTGCATATCCTGTGCCAGCTCAGTGTTCTGAAGATTCCGGTATACATCTGCAAACAGACAGCATTTTTAAAAAAAAACTGTGTCACTTAGAAACTTTTACACTGATGTAGCTCAAACTGTTTACGGCACCTTGGCTTCTTGAATATGTGCCATCTACACCTGATGTCTCTCCAACAGCACTGACAGACCTGAAGTCAACAGGTAAGCTTTGATTATTCATATCTTCACTTTGAGCTGCAGCCACAGCAGTTCCATCCGCAGCGCCTTGTGTTTTTTTAGTGGGCGGCACGAAACACTTGCTGTTAGATGACATTACAAACGGTTTTTGGTGTTTGTTTTCCCCCTCGTGCGCTTTACAGGAACTCTCTTGAACAATAGTTCTTTGTTTTTTGAATGGAGGAACAAAGGCCGAAGGTGTTCTTATGCTATCCTCGAGCACCGTATTCTTATGGGTTTCTGTCTTTGCATTTCTGACAAATGGAGGAACAAATGCTGATGTCTTGTAATGTGCTGATTTGCTCCTGGGGTCTCCTGTCGTTGAGTTCTGTATTTGTGGTGTCTTTTGGAATCTAGTTTCCACATAGTTTTTTCCACTGTTGCAGAAAAGAAAAGAAAGAACATAATCAGAAAAAGCTTGTAACTGTTAATCTGTTTGAAAACATGGTGCTTCAACGGGAACATACCTGTGTGGCCGAGTAATGTTTGGATAAAGGGAGGTGCTGTATTTAAAAACTCCCCTGTCCTTCATTAAACCTTAATTAGGAATAAATACAAATAGTTATTTAATGAATAACAAAAAATAAACAGTTCTCAGAAAACTTGCCATAGTGCTAACAATTTACCATTGGAACAACTTTTGACTGGGTGGAGAGTTGAAGCTTTTGGATCCATGAGACTCCTGTCAAACTCTTCCAGTAACCGTCTTTTTAGGGGAGGCTGACCTAAGTAGTAAGAAAGGCTATTAATTCTCAAAGCACAGCTGTGGCTTAAAGTGAATTATGATCAGGCATGTTTACTCATCAGAAAACAATGGTTTGTGTGTCATAAAGTATCATTTAACTTTTCTAAAAAAAAATCTCGAAAAATTGCCAAATACTAAACAATACAACTTTATCCTTAGTTGCAAGAAAGGTATTAATGCAATTTGCTTGTCAAACATTAAACAAAAATTAATTAAATAAGATCTGAAAATAGCAGCACAGTTTCAATAAAAATATATTATTACACTTAAACTGAATAGCAATGCCGGTACTTACCATTCATTTCTGTGTCTTCCACTGATCTTTTCCCTCTTCTCTTTTCACTCTCTTCACACCCATTGGCATTTGTGTTATGTTGTAGTGGCATATTTTCTAAAGTCATCAAGAGACTTTGGTCAGCTAGACCTTCATCTTCTAGCAAAGCTTTAGTACAGTCCAGAGCTTCTTGGGCAAGAAATTCTTGCTGGGTCTCTGTGCAACCAGTAAGGTTAAGTGACTGAAAGTTTAGAACTGAAAACTCATTTGGTTTTAAAACTTTAGATTCCTTGGTGTTGCTCTCCTCATTTATTTCATAGTCCAGCAGACACTGCATTTCCTCTTCAGGGCAATCATGCAGAATGCCTGCCCCAGATGGTGTTATGGTGTCTTCCTGAAACTTAAATGCACCTTTGGCTGCCTTGCTATTGACAGAAGTACAACCATGTCCTCTTAAATTTTCAATTTTTTGATCAGACTCTTGCAAGGCGGGCACAAATTCAACTACAAGAGAGGCAGTTCCCTTGGTAGACATGTACTTTTCAGAGGCTGTGGTGAGGTTTGAACCCGAAGGTCCTTCCACATCTTCTATGTTTGACAGATTTGACATAGGATTGTCTTGTGGGCTTGTTGAAAATAAAAGTGAATCATGACATTCTCCATCATCAAATTCTTTGAAAAGGCTGGTTGCTTTCAAAAGACTTTTTTCGGACACTCGGACTTTAACTCCCCTTGCAGTGCTGAAACCACAATGTGTTTCCTCCCCATTGTGAGCATCAATTTTCTTATCGTTCTTTCTTGTCTGTGCAACAGCTGGGGTGTCTCTGCTCTGACTAATATCACTGAAAAGAGCTTTAGCCTTCTGCATGGTCTCTGATGAAAATGCAACAGGCTTACCACTGGCTGCAAGAAAACCACTACTCCTGAATGGTGGACCATTGGCTGAAATCTTGGCCTGTGGTGCTGTTATAGTGATTTTATCCTCAACTCCTTCACATTCACTTAGAAGGGTTTTGGCTCTCTTCAGAGCTTCAGATGAAACAGCAACTCCTTTTCTACTTGCTGTCTGAAATCCAACACTTTGTTGGGGCCAAGTGTTTTTTTGTTTCATGTGTTCATTTGTGACTTCAGTACATCCATTTTCTGAGTCTTTAGAAATTCCATAGTTAATATCCATATTGCAGTCTTTGGTAAAACTATCTTCCTCTTGCATTACCTTTTTTAAAACGGAGTCATCAGTTTCCTTCAAAAGATGTCTTGCTTTCAAGTTTTGCTCTGAAACACGAACTTTTTCTCCTCCTACAGTTTTGGAGCTACATTGGATTTTCTGTGTGTTTTCACCGTAGTCATATTTCTTGTTACTATTCTTTGCATGTGGGATCTCTGCACTGATACTTATATCACCGAAGAGAACTTTTGCCCTCTGAAGGGCCTCAGAGGAAAGTGCTACAGGCTTTCCACTTGCTGCACGAAATCCACCATTCTGAGGAAGTGAGTCCTGAACTGGAATCTTGGAACATGAAGGGTTTATACCAATTTTATCCTCCACTTCATCACATTCACCCAACAGAGATCTTGCTTTCCTTAGAGCTTCAGATGCAATGGTAACTCCTTTTCCACTCGCTGTTTGTAGCGACAAAGTGTCATTTTTTTGTTCCGCTTGTTTGTCTGTGTCCTCGTTGTATCTTTTCCCAGACTCTACAGAAAAGCCTAAAGTCGCTTTTTGCTGTAGTCTGGTTTCTGGAAGGTTTTTCTCATCACTGCCTGTCCCAATCATAGGTGATAAACTTTTGTGTTTTGCTGAAATGCCATTGATAACATCCATATCACAGTTTTCTGCCATTTGCATTGCTTTTGTTAAAACAGAATCATCAAAGTCCTTCAAAATATGTTTGGCGTTCAGAAGATCTTTCTGTGACACATGAACCTTTTTTCCTCCTGCAGTTTTAAAACCACTCTGCATTTTCGCCATAGGTTCACAGTTGTCATGGTCTTTGTCACAGTTCTTTGCATGTGGGCTCTCTGCACTGGAAATGATATCACTGAAGAGAGTTTTAGCCTTCTGAAGGGCCTCAGATGAAAGTGCCACAGGCTTTCCACTGGCTGCAAGAAATCCACCATTCTCGGGGACTGGAGCCTTTGAACATGATGGCTTCCCACTTTTATCGCCCAGTTCATCTAATTCACCCAACAGGGATTTTGCTTTCTTGAGGGCTTCAGATGAAATTGCAAGTCCTTTTCCACTCGCTGTCTGAAACCCACCACTTTGTAGTGGGAAACTGGCTTCTTTTTTTTCCAGCTGTTTGTTTTTGTCCTCAGTGCATCCATTTCCAGACCTTACAAAATCTTTTACACTCACTGTGTGTGGAACTGGGCTCTCTGCACTGGAAATGATATCACTGAAAAGACTTTTTGCCTTCTGAAGGGCTTCAGATGAAAGTGTCAAAGGCTTTCCACTGGCTGCATGAAATCCACCACTTGTGGGGAGTGGGCTGTAAACTAAAGTCTTCAAATTTGACTGATTAACATTGATTTTATTGTTCACTTCGTCACATTGCCCCAGCAGGGATGTTGCTCTCTTAAGGGCTTCAGATGAAATGGAAACTCCCTTTCCACTTACTGGGCCAAATCCACCACTTTGTAGTGGCAAACTGTCTTTTTGTTTCACTTGTTTATTTGCAGACTCTACAGAAATGTTTAAAGTCACTCTTTGATCTGGTCTAATTCCCAAGTCACTGCCACTTCCACTTATATCCACAGTATTTTCACCATTGTTAACATCTATATCACAGTCTTCTGTCTCTTGCATAGCATTTACTAAAACAGAATCTTCAAAGTCCTTTAAAATGTGCTTCTCTGAGACGTGGACGTTTTCTCCCCCTGTGGTCAAACCACTCTGCATTTTGTCTGGATGTTCACAATTGTAACTTTTATTGTCACTGTTCTTTGGGTGAGGACCAGCTGGGCTGTCTGCACTGAAACTGATGTCACCGAAAAGTGCTTTGGCCTTCTGAAGGGCCTTGGAGGAAAATGCAATTTTCTTTCCACTGGCTGCAAGAAATCCAGCATTGCTGGGTGGTGGGCCATATACTGGAATCTTGTAATGTGATGGTTTTGGGTTGATTTTACGATCCGCTTTATCACATTCACTCAACAGGCATTTTGCTTTCTTGTGAGCTGTGGATGAAACTGAAACTCCTTTCCCAGTGGCTGTGTCGAATCCACTTATTTTAGGAAGAGATTCTTTATTTTGAGCAGTGAGTTGTGCTGTTTTTAAAGCATTTTCTTTTTGGCTTATTTTTTTGCTTGTGTCTTCAAGTGTATAAGTGTCATTCAGAAGACATTTAGCCTTTTTCATTGCATCAGCTGACACGGATACTTTCTTCCCACTGGCTGTACAGAATCCATCACCACTGCTCAATTCACTGATGGCAGAGGAATCAATACTCTTTGACGCTGGGCAGGGCAGCAGCTTTGAAGTGGAAAATGGGGTTTCATGGGAAGAAACTGGATTTTTAAATTCCAGCACACTGTTACAACCAACACTCTTCATTTCTATATCATCAGGATGTGGCCTACTTAGTCTGGTGTTTACATTTTCAAACTCTGTGTGTACAATGGCATGTTCCTCAGAAATGTTAATGGCATCCATTTTGCAGTTTTCAAAACTTTTGGCAGTATCTTTATCTTCCATGTTTCTGGCCTGTTTGAATGCAGAGACAGGCTGTTTGGTGTTGGAAAAACAACTCCAAGTTTTCTCTTCAACATGGCAGTTGTCTTTGAGAGTGAACTTAAAATCATCTGTGGCCGTTTCAGAATCTACACTGCACATCTTTTTGGTTTTTGCATCAGTCTCAGCAGCATGTTTGTGTGATGAATTCAGATCTGACACATTAATCTCTAAATCAGCAAACAAAGCTCTAGCTTTGCTCAGACATGTTTTTGAAACTCTTACAGCATTCCCTCCTGCAGTCTTAAAGGCCACACTAAGCATTAAAGGATTCTGTTTCTCCATCTTGCTTGCTTCACCGTGCTCAGCTCTGCAAAGAATTTTTTGTTTCGTTGATATAAGCCAATTACTTCTTCCAGGAATTTTTTCTGAAGAGGAAAGTACATCTCCAGCAAAGATATTTTCTCTTTTAACTGAACTCGACACCGATACACCGATGGATTTATCAGTGATGTTTGATGTCCCACCATTTGCTTTTTCATCTACCACACAGGTCATTTTGTCAGGCATGGCAGTTATTGCCAAGTGCTTTTCAGCATCTGCACTAAAGCTGTCATCAAAATCTATGCCTGCAAGAAAATCAGGATCAAGGTCTTTGTCAGTCTTCTCTAGAAAGCAGACATTTTCTTGACAAGGCTGTTTTACTTCTGCACCTCTGAACTGTGTAAATTCAAACTGGCTATCTGCTTCTTCCAAGAGAGTGCACAGTTCTGTCACATCAGCTTTTTGTGAAGCTGTTAAGTGGCAGCTGACACCCTCAAATCTTTCACTTACAGAAGATCGCTGATTTGATACAGAAACTGTGCTTTTCACGGATCCATTATTCTGGCTATTTTTATGTTTAGTGGCACTGTTGCATTTGGTGGGCTGATCGCTATCTCTTTCTTCAAAGAGTTGCCTTGTCTTCTCCAGGTTGGCCAAGGAAATTTGTATCCCTTTATTTGAAGCCGTTTTGAATCCTGATGCATGGACGGATGGAAGAGAAACTTCTGTCTTCTCTAGCAGTCTGCCATGAACCTGACCATTTTGTGGAATGCAGTTAAGGCCATCGCCAGTTCCTTTTAGACTGCTTGACAGTTGTGTTAATGTGCTCTCCATGTCCAACTGACCTTCTCTTTTGTTATCTAAAGTCTGTCTTTCTTTGAGCTGGGATTTTTCATTTCCTCTGTGTGTAGATGGAATAGGAGTAGTCCTGTGAATATCAGTTTTTGATCCAGTGTTCTCTGAGCAAGGAACAATACAAGAAGAAGTGTGAGTGATATCTGCAACAGCAGACTGGAATCCACTGTCACCTATAGTGCCTTCATCGGTGGAATAATTTTGATTAGTGGCAAACATATGTCCTGTGTTACTGATGCTGTTATAGTCATGGTGAAGGCTTGCTTGTTTTGTTTGATGCTTAGCTTTTTTCATGGCCAACAGACAGGCTGAAGGTGAGAAGTGATTTTGATCTTCTACAACTCCTTTAGTCGTTCTACCAGAGTCTGAAATTTGGCTGAAGTCTTGTGCAAAATCTTTGTGAAGCTGTGACATGTCAAGATCCTGGACTTTTTCTTGCACAGATGAAGGCAGATTTTCCAAAGTAAGTTTTTCTTGTTTTTGTTCTGCATTCTTCTCATTACTGCAGCAGCCTGCTTCATCTGAGGCATCTTCTGACTGCTTACTACTCAGTTCTGGTCCTAAAAGAAAGCATGATGATAAAAAATATAACATAAAATTCAGTCGTTGTAGAAAACACTTCTATTTTAATAGAAAGATATACATATAGTTTTAAAAATTAAATATGTTACCAGTATCTGGAATTCCTGATGATGTGTTCATCTTCTGAAAGTCAGTTTCATTTTCTTGAACTTTTGGCTTCAAAGTCTCAACAGTGTAAACAAATTTTCTTTTTTTCCTAATAAATCCAGTGTCTGTGATTTTTATAGGTGGCCTGACAAGCTGTCTAGAATCAAAGTCAGGCTGCAGTTCTGTTAAAATATTATTTTCTGCAGTACAAGGGGGAATTTCAGATAAATTCAATGGAGACCATTGGCTAATTCCAGTACTTCCATTTTTTGCAGGTGGGGATGGTGGAATGGCGCTATGTTCTTCATCAGCTTTGTGCTCTTCATTTGACCAGTTTGTTTTTGAGAAATCTGTAGAGCTGCAGTCATGTTCACTTAATTTAAATTGCTTCCGTCTGATTCTGTCAGGTTTCACTTTTCTCAGTGCTGAACTACTGTTGGCGAGGAAAGTGGACGAAGCTTTTTGAAATTCATCAGGAGCACTGGCTACTGTGCTGCAAATTTCGCCATCTTCATTAGCACCCCGCAGTGTCTGCTGCCAAATACCCTCACTCTGGGTTAATAAAGTCTGGGAGGAAACAACTTCAGGCAAAACAGCATCTGTTGATGACAGAGCAACAATCAGCATGTCAGCCAAAATTGTTGGGAGGCATAGTTAGTTCACAAATATTCACCATTTTAGTTAATGTCATACTATACAAGAGAAGCCAGTACCATGGTTATCAGTAGTTATATTATCATTTTTAGGTGGTGCTACCACAGTTCTGGAAGGATTTGAAAGAGAAGGGAAAAGCTTCCGAACAAACTGGAAAAGATAAGAGGACAAAACACTGTATCAGTAAAAGTCTGAAATGTTGCACCTCTTTGCTTGTAATATGTCAAAAAGAATAATACAATAAGAACAATGTCTGATTCTGATTTCTAGTAACACATCAAATCATCAATTCAACCATTCTAAACGTGTTAAAATTTCAGAATATCAACTTAAAGGATACAAATACAGCAGGACAAGAAATTCAACATTAAGTGACATTCATCAAAATAATAGATAAAGGTATGTTTTTTGTATATTTGTGCTGGACTGGGTACTCACAACACTTTTGTCTGCAGAAACACTCACTGGACAGGGACTCTCATCAATTTTAGCTGTAAGATTAAAAAGAGACAAAAATTAATGAACATATAACCTTTTCAATTGTTTAAAATGAGTGAGTCTGCTATTGGCTTACATAAAATCAGGGTAGATGGAACAGGGGGTGGTGTATTCAAAGAACTGGTCCATGAAATATCAGGGTTAATCTGTGCACCAAGACTTTCAGAAATATGCTGGGCATAGCTCATCTGTATCATTAAAAACAAAAAACAAAACCATAAAGATGGGTACATTTAATTGTATTCACTCTTCTACATTCAAATACTATCAGAAAAATATTATCATCATTGGATATGCTATACTTACTGGAGATTTATATGGGGTACCAAGTGGATCTGTAAATATGGTAGAAGCAAGCAAATTAAGCAGTGATGATTAAGTCTTGGCTTCTGTATGCAATTCATGTAACTGAGACTAAGATTAGTTTCCACCTCACCAAAACTGTCCTGACTCTGAGGTTGGATTTCCTCATATTTTGTACCAGGAACCCTAAAAAGGACAAAACATACATTAAAAACAGCCAAAAGCTGGAAAAACATAAAAAATTATCATGAAAATAGCTCCAAAAAATTCCCAAAAGAAGGCAATTTTTCCACTATGCGCTATTAAAATCAGTTATTATTGTTCCTGTTCTGATTTAATTACACAGCTACTTAAATTATTTAATCACTTAAAAAAAAACCCACACCATTCATAGAAGTATATATAGCAACTCTGAGTTTAAACACTGATAATTCATTGTTGCACTCACCCCTTTTTTGACATCCGAAACAAGTATGGACTTTTTGTTTCGGTCCATGGCAATGTTTCTTTTTCTAAGACGTATCACAGGGAAACAATATTTTTAGATTTAATCTAAGAATAAGTAGGTTACAGTGCTTCTTGATCGCAATTAAGTGAAAACAGAACCCTATATTTTTATTTAGCATCTGTTTAAGTAACATGTTGGAGATTTACAGTATAAATAAGTAAATACTAAAATCTGAATTAATTACCTTGTGTAGTAGAGAACGACTGCTCATCCTCAATTTCAGGTGACACAATTCGACTGTGTCTGAATACTTTAGGAGTAGAAAACAGCTGACTGTCTACTGCAGTTTTGTCTGAAGCCGTTTTAAAATGTCCCTCCTGATTGGCACATAGCTCATCTTGATCAGAGCCGCTGCCCTCATTCGCTGACGTTTGAGCAGTCAGTATGTCAAACCAGTTGTGATCCAGTGGTCCCAGCTCTAAAATATTAGATCATGAATCGGTAATAACTCATCATTAAGTTCACAAGCCACAAACCGATTTAGAGGGGAAAGGTAAATCTGTACAATGTATTTCTACTTATAATGTTCAGAACACAACTGTTTTTGCAGGCGTCTGATTAAAAAGTACTAATGACCAAAATCACAGCTTTTTGAGTTGCATAAGTTTTCCTACCTTTCCAGATTTCATCTTTGAATGTGTCGTACATTTTTTTTGAGGGCAAATCCATTCCAGTGACTGCACTGTACTACAGCTTGATACCTGTGAATGTGAATTTAACATAACTTGAATGAAAAAGCAGAAAGCTCTCTGAGTTTCAGAGCAAAGTTGTGGTGTACATTTACTAGGGCAGGCAGTCACACTACAACGTAGCCGCTATTCAACTACATTACCTAACAGCTACCGTGACAGCGAAAATGTTTGAGCAACAGTGAGTAACGTTAGCTTACGTTTGTTTTAGATAAGCAAAAAACTTTACGGAAAAACATTTTAATTTACACTGACAGCCTACCGTTGTCAAATAGAGAGGAAACAGCCCACGGAAAGTGAATTTAACGTTTTTCAGACTTACCATGACGACGTTCAAGAGTGTGCACTTTCATGTCGCGATAAATCTCGTAATATAACGATATAAAGAAACAATAAAACTAAAAAAAATACGATGCAAAAGAGGATAGTCAAGGAAAACTCGGCCCGCTAGCTAGCATGTCCACGCGACAAAAACAAACCTCGCGCGTCGCGCACCGGAACTCAAGGTGACTTCAAAATAAAAGACCGCTCGAATTTTTAACCCTTGATATTCCTATTAATACTAATGCTACTGCTACTACTACTAATGCTACTAAAAATAACAATAATGTAATTGAATTATATAGTTAACAGTCGTTAAGCTTTTGGCTTTATATGACACTACTCTGGAAGACTCACTTCCGGGTGCGCACTTTAAGTAGATAAATAAAAATAAACAAATAAACAAATAAATAAATTTGTTAATAAACTCCAATAACAAATTCCAACCACAAATAAGAAATCTAAGCTTTATTTTATTGTTGTATTAGTGTACAGAACACCAAAGTACAGTACATTGCAAAGGCAGTTGTATTTACAAGGCCAAAGGCTACACCACTTTTGTGGAAGATTTATTTATATATGTGTATATAGCTACTCACTCTGCATGCACCTTAACTGTAACTTCATAAAAATACAATCTGATGAGTCTCAGCAAAGCCCCCTATTTCACTATTTACATTTTCTTTCATTTAAAATAGTTTCTCCATTGTTCATAAACTTTACTATTACATTTTTATTGTACACAGAATTTGCACGCTTGGCAGGTTTAACAGATAAAACAAAATATTTTTTCTATAAATCTAGTCTGATAAAAGCATGTTTTTTATGTTAACAATATAAATAATTTACCTATTTGCTAAAAGCTGCACAGTTAAAAGGTACAGTAAGATGTTTTAAGTAACAGATAACTCACACAAGAGTTTGTAGGATTGAGAGACATTACAGTAGATCTGCAGCATGTCAGAATATTTTAACATGAACCACTTACAATATACAAATCAGTCATAATAATTCCATCTGTGATGGTCGTCAGACTTGAATTCACACACTCAAGCACACTCATAACACACCTACACCCACACACAAACCAAGTAATGAAGCCTCCCTTTTTCTGTGCTAACAGTGTTCATGTTTTCCAATGCTATGATATTCAAATACATTCTTTCAGGAGACAGTAAAGGTCCTCCACTTTAGTAAAGGATTGCACATTTTCCCGTGACAATTAAAACAACATAACTGAAAGAGAATCACTCAGCTTTGGTATTTCATTTCATTTTTTTTTAAAATGTGAAAATAATGTACCTCAGTACAAACAGGCTGCTTTGTGACATTTCTATTATTAGTGCAATAAAAGCTGTACTGTGTTTGCAACAGCAAAGTCACTCATCAGTCTAAAAACAACAGTATTGCTGCACATCTGAAGATTGGACTTCATGACATTCTGATGTATTTTAAGCAAGAAGAGGAAACAGGGGTTTGGTTATTCCCAAGGGAGAGTTCACCCTTGAAATGATAGCAGCTACCACAGACAACAGGTGACACTAGGCATGACATTGGGTGCTTTGTAGTTCTGACTGTCAGAGTCATCAGAGAGTTGAGCCTGAAACCCTGGAGTCTGGGAGAAAAGCTGTGATGGTGCGGTAGCCCTGGGCTCTTCGGATCATGTCCCGAGTTTCTCCATTAAGTTCCATCAACTTGACAGAAATTTCTGTCAAGTCTTGCTTTGAGCCCACCAGAGCAAAAGTTCCTGTCTGACCCAGAGTTTGATGTCTAAAGTAGATGTTCAGCAATGTTTGGACCTCATCCTCAGAGTGGCTACCAAAGATATCATTAGGCCACGTTGTTCTGGAAGGAAATCATAAGTATTGTTTTAAGAAGTGACACATTTATTACAAAACACTTTTACTTTATTTTACTTTTCTCACCTGCACACACGAATGTAGTGAACAGCAGTTGGAAAGTCATTGTTCTTCAGACCTTCTAGGATGGCCTGCACTGCAGCCTCTGAGGAGCTAAAAACCGGCTCAGAGCAGGAACTCTCACAGGCAGCAATCTCATCATTTGCCACTGAAGCAGCTGCTAACCTCAGGTTGCTCTTCAACTCATTTAGCTCTTTGGACATGTTTGTCAGCTAAAAGTTGAGAAGGGTTTATGTTATTGAACAGGAACACAGATAAAAAAGTGTTTTTATGCCTTCAAAAACAGAAGAGAAGCAAATGCAGATATACCTACCTCTGGAACAGAGCTTATTGCATGGACCTGTTCAATCAGTTTGCAGTAGGACTGAAAAAGCAGCAACAACTGAAAGTGGAGTTTGTAGAGTCTTTGACAGAGCTCCAGTTGCTGAAAGTAAGAGAAAATGATTATCAGAAAAAAAACGTCTTTAACTTCCACTTTCCTCCTTTTTAATTACACTAACATAAAATGTCTACACAACCACAATTAAAGACTTAAAAAACTCTTCTTTTGGTGAAAATGACAATACAATAAATACAATGTTGTTTTGTTTTAAATGGGAAAGTAGAGACAAGCCTTTTCAAACTTACAGCCAGAAATTCCATTTGCTATCAAGCAAGCATGTTACGGGGCAGAAAAGAAGTAAGAAGTAAGGAAAACACAGAGAGAGAATGAAATTCATGCAAATGGTCATTATTTACAATATAGAGTGGGTGAGAAGTATAGAAGTGGTCTAACTGGTGTCATTTTATTGACATGCACAGAGGAAGAAAGTGAGGGTGGATGTATGCGCAAATTAGGAACATGAAGGGGGGCTTATAGTTTCCATGAACTATTAAAAACAAAAACAAAAAAAAATTAAAACATGAAAAAAAGAAAAGACAAGCAAATTCTGCATGTTAATCAGCACTCACTTAAGTGAGAAACTCATAAATTTTAACAGCAAAACTTTCAATTTTGCTGTTAACCTTCTTCAATTATGAAGCCTGATTAAATTGCAACATAAGAGAGCTCACTCCCATGCCCAGAAGAACTGAAAATTAACACAATGCACACTGGATATGAAATATTAAACGTGACGTGCATCAACTTAAGTTTGTCAAAAACTTTATACAGTGTAAGAGAATTAGAGGTAACACTCACAGAGCTACAGTATCACACAGTAATCGCAATGCAGAAAGTACAGTATGAAAGATCAGATGAAATGGAATCCTTCATATGTTCAGTTCAGTTTTTGTTAAATGTACATAATCAACAATTATTTTGGTTGTACACTGGCTTAATGCAGTATCTAAGCCAAAGTAAATACTAACCCACTGCTTTACTTTATCCCACTGTTGATATGATAGCATGAGATGCTCAAATAAATATATTTATAATACTAATGTATTACCTTTTCCTCATGCTCCAGTGGTTGACATGTTATCACCGAACCCCCAGGACTCTTGGGAAAAGCAGCTTTACAGTTGCTCAACCACTGTGTAAAACAAAGGTAAATGTAAATAACCCAGCAGTAACATACAGGTAACTTACAGAATGACAAGCACAACATATGAACCACTCACTGTGAGAACTGCCTCCTTTCTGTTGTTGTAAGTATCAAAATATTCTTGAAGTTCCAACACACTAAATTTCATCTTTTCAAGGAGTCCATAAGACATGATCTGGAAAAATACCAATTTTGTCATTAAATTTGTTGAAATACACTGGAAGTCCCTAAATGTCAGGTAACTTACTGTGTCTGCATCAATAAATAGTGTTGGGCACTCTGAACATGATGTCAGCATGTGAGAAGATCTCAAAAACTTTGATCCTAGTCCTCTCAGGCCATCACCAAGGTAACTGATGGCGTCACAGGTCAAAGAACAAAATTTGGTCTGAATATTCTGCAAAACAAAAAAACATGATGTCTGTAACACCACCAGAATCCCTCCTACATCATTTAAGGCACTAGTACATCCTTCATTATTTCAATTTTTCTGAAATGTTGCCCTGTCAGCTTTGGTCACTGAAGTGAACAACATCCGGCTAATGAACCTCAGGAGACTTTCAAGCTGAAAGCATCTATGGAGTGACCTCAATTTTCAATTAAGCTGTCCTCTTCTGAAAGGTCAGATTGCCTTATAGCTAATCCTGTTAACCTTTTGGTTTAATTATACAATTTGACATCGCACACTACACGTAATGCTGATGTCTTTAGGGATTAGGCTGGCTACAGGGTCAAGCTATAATACCTGAAAAAGTGAGGAAAACACATGAAAAGTGTAGACAGCACAGGACCCATCTGAATCAGACACAAGCTGGTTGATGTGGCTTCGCCAAGCCTCTTCTGCATCATCGCATATGGTTGGCTGGAAAGCCGCAAGGATGGCGGAGAAGAAAGGTGACGGTGGTGGTGAAGAACGCAAGTCCAGCAGGTCATCTCGCTCTTCCTCAGCAAGACTGAATGGATACGACCACATCTTAGGAGAAGTGCATTTTTCACGGCACTGTATTTATGATAGTTAAATGTTGCAGTAGGTACCTTGGTAAGCAGCCTTCAAGATCTAGTTCTCCTTTGTAATCATTGTTAATTATATCCATTGTCGAACTGTCACCACAATGATACTCAGGGGGCAGCTCAGTGATGGAGAGAGAAATGTCGTCCTCATGGACAATGTTGTCATCATCTTCTTGTGACACCTCATGCTGAAAGAAAGCAGAAGAGACAGAAGTTGGCAACTGGTAACATTAATGTAATAAATTACAAAACAAATACTGAGGCAGCATGCATGAAATGTATTCCCTCTGTTATTTTTAGTTATTAAACAGTAACACTAACCTTGCCATGGGACCCTATGGACACTCCTTGTGGTGTTTTCTTTTATTTGGTAAATTTAGTGTGCAACAATTTTGCCAATTAAATGGATAAAATAATTGAACTTAGCCAGCATCGTGGCTCTGCACACTCATAGTTTGGAACAGGCAATGTGTAAACCTTTCCTGACCTTCCACATGCCAAGAGATTTTAGTTTTGCTTACAGCCACCCACACAGAAGCAATAGGTATACACATTGCCTTAAATAGACAGAAAAGAAAGAAATGTTTTTTGTTTCTACTGCTGGCTTCCCCCCTCTCACATCCCCAGACAAACTGCCACAATTAAAGTCAGACAAAAAACAGCCCAAAGTGTTAGAGATCACCTGCATTTCAATTTTAGTTGTATTTTTTATGATTTTGCATGCAACTACTGAAATATCAAGAAAAGGTCACTCATGCTTTACTCTAAAGAAAGGAAATGTAGAAAAGTCACAGCGTTGCAAAATAACACCTATGATTGCCTTAACCCAAAGCACATTTAACATTCAGTAGACAAGAAAACAGAATAGCTCCTATTTAGCAAAATTAGTAAAGAACTCCATTATAGAACTACGATAGGAATTAGTAGTTCCCAGAATCTCAGACACTCTGAAGCCCTTATTCACCCGCTGCTTCGAGTCCTCTGGTTGTTGGACCTCGAAACTTGGATTTTTGGTGCTCAGAGGAGTCGAATCTGCTGAAGTGGTATCGCAGAAGGGAGAGGGAGAGTCAATGCTACTCATCTCTGCAGACGGAGAGAGGCTGACAGTCTGAAAAAGAGACAAAGACACATTTAATAGAATCCTTAAAAAGACGGACACTGAACTAAAAAGAACAAAATCCTCAGAAACTGTATCACCGACAGTGATGAAGTTTTTAAAAACTTAAAAGCAAGTAAGAGGTGAAAATGATGCCTGTGTTGACCCACAGGTTTCAATCTGTTACCACAACTTTAGCAACCTTTAGCTAATGCTGAAGAGCTCTTTCTGTCATGAAATTACAGAAAGATAATGGAACATGACAGAATGTGACAGAAAGACCCATTATATTTTCAGACTTAAAAATCTGGCCCTAAGTTTGACACTAGAGGAAAAGTCTTAATCTGAGAAAGAAAAAAAAAGGCATTTTTCAGTCCTATATAAACATTATTATTGTAGGATAACCCTAACTTGGCACAGAGAGTGGCACAACACAAAATCTCTTGAATTGTTAAGATATAAAGAGTTTGTCCTTGAAATCCCTTTCGCTTGTTACAGTTGCTTTAAGCTAATATTTGAGGTTTTACCTTCATTATGATTTTCAATTATTATAACACAAATGAATAAACTTACAAGCTGTGAGTGGGAGAGTGTCTGGCTGGTGCTGAGGGAATCCTCCTCAGATGACTCGTCTGAATCTTCATGAGCAAGCTTGCTGAGGCTGGGCATGCTGCTGGACATCTGACTTTCCTCTAAAGGCTGCAGGTCATTTCGGTCCAGACTGTCCATAGAGCGTCTACGCACACCCCAGTTGAAGTTGTCCATAGTCTCTCCCTGCAACAGTAAACATCTGTTAAATACCGAGTACCACGTAGCAGAGCATAATCTTTTCTTCAACACAAATACACATACTTCACACCAACATTTACACAACCATGCAGTGCAGGTTCAGGGAGGGGGCAGTTTATGGGAGGTTTTTTCCCTTCAAAGCTAAAAAAGGAAGGAACAGTGGTGCTCAATGCAGTAAGCCCTCCTTAACATGGTCACAATTCAAATATTAACAGGCTTTAATTGCTTCGGGCTTATTTTTAAAATACAGAGTGATTTTTCAAGCTGACGTGACTCCACGAACGCTAGCCAACTCTCACGTTCCACCAAAGTTCCACATCAACAGACAAAACAGGCATATCCAACTGCGATTAGTATAAAACCTGTCACAGTAAAAGGTCTGACTTTGACTTTAGATTCAATTAAAAGCAAATATATTACATTTAACATCAATTACAAAGTGCAGTTTGTTAAGACTCTATCCTCATTCCTCATCAGACCATTTAACTTGTTGTGGTTTCATTAAAATTGACTATGCTGCACATTTCTTGCCCATATTAATCATTTAGGTTTTGTTGGTTGAGTTTCCTGAAAATATGCTGTTAGTGAAGCTTAAAAACCACACTTTCAGAGTCATTCTACAGACCTGACTTAGAGGACGTTATAGAGTCTCAACAAGTAACAACAGCTTTTTGTTACATCCTTGGTAAATAATACAGGTAAAATGTTTACAATTAGTGATGGTAATTTACTGTTTGGATTTCAGTGTGATGGAGGGTTAAACCTGAGCAGAATTTCTTCCACTGAGTCTCTAGATGGAGCCAACACTCCATGATTTGAACAACTGTGGCTTGTTTTTGAAAATCATATGATGTTGACCAGATAGCCATATAACTAAAGAAAATTATGATTAAATGTATTAATTATATGTCAATCATATGATAAAAAATATTAATAAACATTATGTTATCTTATTATGTAGTTATGCATCAGCAAACAATGAGCAATTCAGAAGCCGGCACTACAAAGTAGAATTTAAGGTTATTCAGCTAATATCAGAGTTAACCCTGGGATTTCAGTTTTCCAAAGGCAGTTCACTTCTTACTGGGGTACCTCACCATGCTAACATATGTTGCAGGTTATGTTTGAGATAAGTGATCAGTTCTCTGGAAAAAAACATCACCACTCCTGAGAGATCACTCAGACCTCTGGAGGGTCTAAGATTTGTAAAGAGCATCTAAAGTCTTATCCCTGATGAGCACCAGTAATAAAAATAGATTAATTGATCCAACTTTATTCCCTGACTTTTCACAGCAAGTTGACAGATTTTATATCATCTCAGACTGCCGAAAACCACCGAGGCTGCAGCTGAAAGAATAGGAACATTAAACTGTACAAACTGACATACACCAAAGCATTAATTCAATGGAATAACAATTAAAACCCATCAGTTTTTTCTGTCACTTAATGTTACAACTTGATAAGTCTTTTAACTTACATAGTGCCAGCTTTGCTTCCTGACTTCACATAGTCAAGACTTTAATTTTAAAAATCTTTTCCAGGCTTACTGACTGAAGCACTTAAAATGTGTTTGTACAAAGCGCACCCTTCCTTTCACACACACTCACAAATATGTCTGCAGCAGGCCTGTTGTTTCAGCCTGAATTCTGCGATTAACCTCTCCGTATTTTTCTAATATTACATTTTTGTCTTTCTTTGCAAGATTAGTTGCTCTTCTGCCAGTAGACCTGTCAATCTTTCTGATTGGTCAGATGCTGCCAACACCATCCCTTTCATGTGAACACTCTTGTAGCTAGGCTGGAAAACCCTGGGTTGAGTTATTGAGCTGATAACCACCTTCACATAACCACTTAGGCTGAGTGCCAGTGTTAGATCAAGTACTGGTAAATCTGGTAAAACAGGCTTTAAGATGCCCTATATTTCAATAGTAACTACTAGACCATTATGATAAGCCTGGTGAGAGAAATAAGAATAACATGCTGTGTTTCCAATACTCTACTCTCTAATACAGGAACATTGCGGAATCAGTTTTGTAACTAACACAACATGCATGCACACTTTCTACTCTTTGCCATCAGTTGACTAAAATATCTGCACAAGCAAATGGTCATTCATAGAACACAGCAAATAAAAATGTAACACAACTAAACTTACCTGTAGCTCCTAGATAGCACAGATAGAAAAAAAAACACAGAAAAAGAAACCCCGTTACACAGAGCAGGCAGACTTGACCCAACACAGTACTGCTCCTCAGCGGAAAATTCTCATTACAGTCATTATACGGTTTTCTAACTGCTCTTGTTTTACATCTACTTTAACATCTAAAGTATAACTAATTTTTCTCTCAAGGGTCCTGTGACTCACCTCTCCATCCTCAAGCTCAACATCCAGGAAGTCAAAGTCTCTAAAGACTCTGAACTGCTGCTCTGAGGTGGTGTCGTCCGTGTTTTCTGGTTCCCGAGTCCCATCATCAGAGGATACCTGGCTAGGCTGGTGCTCCATAAGATCCAGCTCCCCACAACTTGAGAAGATCACCTATACAGAGCAACAAACAAAGAAAAACAAAAAAAAAGGCAAAATTGTTATTTTTTAAAAATCCATGATAAAAAAAAGTTCAGAGTGTTGAATTTCCCAACGGATGATATAAAGTATATCTTACTGAAGGGTTTTTTGTGAGCCCCACTTCTTGTCCCAGCAGAGACAACACATTCACCAGTTTTTCCCGTGTTCTTTTCTGCAGAGGGAAAGAGAATGTGCAAATATTGTGAATAAATCCATTTAATTTGATCAACATTATAGTTTTTTGTGAGCATTTGACTTTTGCATCTGTTTGAGTATCTTACCATTTTCAAATTTAGTCTCACATTTGCTGGCATTTACCTGGCATCAACATGCATTTTCCCTTATTTGGATATACATTGGGATTTAAATTTTGGGAATAAACAGGATGATGACATCTCAAACACAGCATGTGCATCAAATACATCCTGCGCTGTGCTTGTCTTGCATAATGAAATACAATTACATGCAATGTCTTCATATGTCAAATCCTAACAGTTTTACACTTTGACCCCACGGGAATAAGTTTTCACCTGAGAAGATTGAGGCCTTTTCCAGCTGACTGGCACCAGTACGTTGTTGGAAGTGGATCCAGAGGAGGTAGAGGAGGTGCTGTGGGTCACTGCTGTCGTCATGCTCTTCACATCCTGGCCTGGAGTGCGTCGGAGATCATCAAAACGACGACCAATCACTGGCGTCTGAAAGAATGGACACAAACAACCAACTGTGAGGACAAAATTAAAATGAGGAATAGCAGGAAGAAGAGAAAGTCTTTCTCTGCTTAGTCAATCCATTACTCAGGCTCCTTGACAGCTCCTGCTTCGTCTAGGCTCACAGTTCCAAAATGACTGTAAAGCAATCAATACGTCAAGATAGGCTGATTGCTTTTTTACAAGTGGTCACAGCTTTTATTCCACTTGACATTCCAAATGCATGGAGCATTCGAGAAAATCAAAACAAAACAAAAACATCAACTTCCTCGGTTTTATACTCAATCTTAAAATGTCTGAATACCATAACAACTATCACTGGTGTGCCCAGTATGTCTAAAGTTTAAAGGCACCCTGTTGGCTACTCACTACAACTCCCTGACTCACATACAAAGACGGCAGCAAAAAGCTGACATCATTTCCTGCCATTCATGAACTACACAAACAGCTCCCTGTTCAGTTCCCACACATACACCACTCTGCTTGTATCTTTTACATCGCTTTCCAGCTCTGCACTGGTTGACTAATTGTGTTTACCTTTCACGCTTTCAAGCTAATCTCACAGGATTTGGTCGAAAAGAAATATCACCATTAAGGAAAGGGAAGAAATGTTTCCTTTCCAAAGACCTTTAAAAGATTCCACACAACCTCAACAAGTACCACACCCTGGAAAATACAGGGAAATATACAGGGGTGAGCATACATTTCAAGGATAAACCCTTCTTTTCACGAGAACAACAAGGACTTTCACACAGTGAAAAGAAAGTCAGAGAAATGGCCTCTAACCTGAGATATGTCAAAGTGGAAATCCAGCGTTTTCCCAGGCAAGGCCTTGGAAGAGCGGTCCCAGACACGGCTGATGTCCTCATAGGAGAGGTCACTTTGTGGAAATGAAGGCTGTGCCAAACTGGCCGATCGAGAAACCACCAGCTTCAGTATATTCTGTGCTTCTCTCCAATGAACAGTCTACAGCAAAAACAGAAACACACACAACTTCACCTGTATGTGCAGACAAAGAGCAACACAAGATTTAAAAACACAGTTTTCATGTAGTTTTATTTATAGTTACAGAGGTACTAAAAGGGAAATGGATTCCATATGAGAATAAGCAGAGGCCTGGCCCATGGCAGAACAGCAGACTGTTTATAGATTGGGTGTGTCCACAAATTTACAGCGCTGACATAAGAGAGCTTTTTTCTTTTTTTCACATGAGCACCAAGAAAAAGAGCAGGGAATACAAGACTCTTACGCAGATTTTGTCTAGCTGAAGATTTGAACTGATCACATGTAAGTTATCAAAAACTTTATGTGCTTTCCGCATGCAAAGTATATGTCAGTGAGTTTCTACAAAATTGTCACCTTAACAGCTATTTTTAAAATGTGTTTGATGGCACATAAAGTCACTATATATTCAAACTAAAAAATTCCCAATAAAAAAGGACCAATAGTTTTGTTAATATTTTAACTCACCTGGACAAATTTCTCTATTGTCTTGAGCACCTCTATGTTGAAGGGTTTGGCTTGAATTACACTCAAGTCCATGTGGCTCAGGAGGCTGTAGATAATTTGCAAAAGGGTCTGCTGCATACTTGGGAGACCTTTCTCCAACAGCTATTACAACAATAAAAGAAAAGAAAAGAAAAAACTCACTTTACATAGTACTTTTAACCCACTGTAATTGTGAATTAGCACCTTTCAGCTGTACACACCTCTGCCATATAAGTGACCAGACTCAGGGTGATATCCGAGAAAGCTTCGTGAAGATATCGACACACCACATTGACCCAAGAGAAGCAATCTCGTGTGTAGGAGTGTGTTTTATACAGAGCCATGACATGAGCAAGGTTGGAAAGCTTGGCATTGTTCTCCTCAAGGCATACCTACACACATGAAAGTGTGTTAGTTTAAGATGTGCAATTAGCGAAATGAAAAAAAAATAGGCATAAAAATGGCAAACCTGTGCTATCCTCTCAGCAACCTCTTGACAGAACTGTGTTGGGCCATCAAAGTTCTGCACAAGATGAGGGAGCAGGCAGAGAACATTCAAAGGAAAACCTAATGGACAAAAAAACCCCAAAACAAAACAAATGACATTAATATACAATTTTGGAAAAAAGTCACAAAGCATGTGTCTTTGCATAAGTACAACAAATATAAATATATAAATGTCCACTGTTTACTTATAAAACCACTTATTTATTGATTCCTACATTATACCTATGGCTTGTGACGTGTCCACTACAGGCACTCGCGACACAGGAGTCAGTTGGCATAAGAGATGAAGCGTGAGATCAGTTGTAGACATGGAGGTGAAACCCTTTAAAAGAAGCTGCTGCAGCCCAGTGAAGCTGCTCCATTTTAGCTGATTATGCAGTTTCTCCAGCTTCTCTCTGTTTTCCTGCTTGTCCAGTGACATGTTGGCCAGCAGCTTGTTCAACAGTCTTAAAGACATCTGATACTCAAACTCAAAGTCTGACTCCATCAGTGACACTGCCACCCAGAAGATGGTGGCTAGCAGGTTGCTGGGGTGGTTGATGCTTGTCGGGTCAGTCACACTGTCTCTAGATGAGGATGAGCTGCGAACCTTAGCTAACAGAGCTTGCTGTTCAGAGGCTTGGATACGGTCCAGTGTGGCACTGCGTGGTGGATCAGACCACCGGTCTGCCTCTCCAAACTTCTTGGGAACCGAGGAGCTCCTTTGATGTCTGCTCCTTTCTTCTCTCCTAAGATTGAGCTGCCCTGTGCTCTTCCTGTTAGATAGCAGCTTGAAACTGGTGAGGAATTCTGGAGATGAGGCTCTGTAATGATAGCATGTAAAAATAATTTACAGTCACTACATATTTGAGCAGAAATACCTTCTTTAAACATAAATTCATGTAGAGGAGACACAAACCTTGTCAAAATAGCCATGAGATCACTGTTTTTGAGACATTCAGCCAAGTTATCCACCACTGACTCCAGTGTGAGTAATATTTCCATCACATAGCCCTGGCAGAAAAAAAGACACACATGGATTTTTATAGTGTAACTTAATAATACAATAGGCATTCATTTTATGGTTAAAATGTAGACATGAACACTGAACTGATTTCCTCTGTTTACACTTTCCCAACAAGTAGAATTTTCTACACTGATGATCGACATTTGACAGCATAAATGATGCAAACAAGAAATCCCCACATAAAACTTGACACCATTCAAGTACGCACACGGTGCACTGACCTGCACTTCTTCTCCGTGTTCACCGATGACTTCCACCAGCCTTGAGAGAAGGTCAGACACAGCGTGGGCAGAGATTGGCTGACGAAGGGCTCGAAACACCTGAAAGGAGCGGCCAGCATAGTGACGCGAGGAGCTACACAAGGCTGTCTGCAGCGCTATGTCACTGAGCTGCTGTTCCAGATGGAAATCTGACAAAGACACAAACAGGCATGTGCAAATGAAAATCATTCAGAGTTACGCATAATGTTTAAGAGAGAGGCATAATTAAATGAAAGAAACTGAAAGAATTACTGTTAAGAGCATGCAGAATTACCTGACTTGGACTCTTTGAACACAGATACCACATGTCGGAGAAAATTCGTCAGCTGCCCAGTGCTTTTTGAAATTTGGTTCTTTGGTGAAATGTCTTCGTGGCACCACAGTGGTCCATATGCTCTATAAAACAATTATTTTTAGTTACTGAAAACAAACTATATTCTGAATCATTCAAATTAACAGTGCCAAGTCCAGCGTTAGGGCCCTGTCAATTAATACAATCCTAAATATTTTTTAATTAGTTTTGTAAGATGACAGTTTTAATTTAAATTTACAGTGTGTTCAATTAGTCGTGGGAAATGCCAGTCATGTCATATTTAAATCTCATATCTAAGCTATGCTTATAAGACATTGCATTTTCCTGCAGCACCACTAGGTGGGAACCAAAAACCAGAAATATAAGAAGTTTATCACCATATCAAGCCTATAACTAGCAATATTTTAATACATGCAACCATACATTTTTTTCTGTTTGCAAAACTACAGTCTAAGAACTGATGCATTTGCTGAGTGACTCTAACAGAAGAATTACAAATCTGTGTCCATACCTTGTGGTTAAAAACTCAATTAGCTTGTTGGTTTTGTCATTCATTTTATTGGAGGCCACGAGCTCTTCCACCTCCTGTGAAATCTCCGGCAGGTTGCTGCTGCTGCCCCCCAAACTTAAACTGGATGACGTAGAGGAAGAACTCAAACCTGAGTCTGGCCCAGGAGATGCCTGACACTCCCGCAGGAAGTCAAAACCTCCTGAACACATCACGGGAACAGGTATGTGATTAAAAACTAGTTACAGTGGTATATATTTTTTTATGAATGTTTGATTTCATGTACCTAACTGCAACTTTAAGCTACAGATGGAATTAGCCAGTGCAGGAAGAAGTCATGCTGTAGTGAGCAGCATGACTTGTGCTAAAACATTTTCAGGGATGTAGATCCAATAGTTCCTATTATTATTGCTGCAAAGCTAACCACTCTTTTGTTATAAGCAAAAAACCAAACCTTTGTGTAAGAAACCACATATTACACATGAACATAACGTGCATGTAAGAGAAAGTTCTACAAAGCATGTTTACTAGTGCTTTTAAACTAAGGGTTATTGTTAGAGCACTTTTTTTATTGCTAATAAAATACTTTTTTTTTTCATATGGTCAAATGGACAACAAATATTTTCAAAATGTGAAGACATTTGCAAAACATTTTATCAGCTAAGAGAGGAGCTAAAGCCAGCCATGCAAGCTTGAGCAGATGGCCCCAATTTGGGTGGATAAAAATAGCAAAATGGAATGCTTTAATCAAGACCTTTGATGTGCTCTGGGCTCCATATTGCTTTTGGCACGGCATCCAAATATTTTCTCTCAAGATAAGAACCTTATCTATTGTCTGAAAGGAATGCTAGCCATTCCTTCCTGATGTTCAAGTTTATATTAGCCAAAGACAAGATCCGCATGTCAAAGGGCCAGCTGCTCAGTCAACCTCATCCAGGTCTACTTTAACCATTCAGTGAAGAGTGAATGTATTTGTACTTGAAAAGGGCAGATGCTTACCTGAAGGCAAGTACTCCATCTGAATGCTTGGTTTGCAGGTGAGGGTCTTGGTACAATTGATCTCACGTGTCTGCAATAATACTGCTGCAATAGTCTGGAAGTTGTTGTCGCATGACAATGTGATGAGCAAGTGGAGGAGAAGTCGTTTACTGTGTTCAAACACCTCTGGACGAAAGTGATCCATGCCTTAAATGAAAACAACATAATTAGACAAATAAGTCTATTTTATGGTCAATTCAATTTAAATTTCAGCTACTCGTTGTGGTCATCTGGCACGAAGTAGCACAGTAAGATCAAAACCTTACAATATTACAGAGAGAACATTAGGGATTCTCTCTGAGCAGCAGTGAAGGTGGGCAATTTTCACTCAACTCTACAGTGCATCATTAGATGTGTAATCATTATACTACAACTGTTAAAGAGAAGACTGATTGTACAGTGAATTTACCCAAAAACAGTGAATGTAGCAGCAAGGGCAGGTGCATGGTCCAATCCTCGGTCACACTGTGGTCCACGACCATCTCTGTCATGAAGATGACCGCTATGTTACACCTATAATAAGCAAACATTCACACTGTTAAACCTCTGAGTGAAACACCATTTCATATCCTAAGAAAATCACATTCTTAAGATAGATTTAAATGAAAACTGTAGCATGCTATAGGTGGTTACAGATGAATACTATTACAGTAAATTCATTTAGAAGCGACATAGCAGGTTATAGCAGCTAACCTGTGCAGTGGTCCCCTGGGAGTGATGGTCTCTGGTACAAAGTCCACCAGTGGAGCCCAACATCCTCCAGTCAGAGGCATGGGCAGAGGATGGGGCTGATTGGTCTCAATAACAGCCACGAGCCAGTCAGCATAGGGTGGCAAAGGTTCACCTGTATGGTTTAAGAGAACAGTGTTCACACTAGCAAATCTCCGAGTTGCATAGCTGACTGTGGGCGATGTGGACAAATTTTACAGTTGGAAGGTGTAATTAGATAATAAACTCATGATCTAAATACACAAAAAGAGCTTCAGTTTTGAAATATAGTTGTCACAACTATTTCCCAGGATTCTTTTAATAATTGGCAGATTATGCTTAGCCACATTTCTCTCCAGCACCACATTAAGGCTAAGAGGGTTTAACAAAGCTGTTTTTGGGTCACTAGCAGCAGTGTGGGGGCCTAGGCTCAACTACTTGTATTTTAGTGCCAATTCTCACAGATTCCCTTAAAAAGCCCCAGGTCACTCTGCACTGCTTATAAATTATCAATGGCACATGGCCGATTACCAATGTACCCTTCAACCAGGCTGTATATTCCATACTCATCAAAACCATTACAACCACATTTTTTTCTCAGGTGCTTGGTACAGAAAAATACTCACTCTTATCTTCATCATAAGATCCTCCCGAGCTGTTGCTGTAGCGTGATTCCAGACGATTATGTGCTCGTATTATATGAGTAAGCCTGAAGTCACAGAAAAAGATTTTTTGATAATAGGGTAGGGTGTTGATAACACTGTGCCAAATCAATCACACAATTAAAGACATTTTTGCCCACTGCACCTCTCCTCATTCTCCTTTAAAGTCTTGGTATCGTCTGTATCAGTGAAGCTCTCTTGGCCTGCAACAACAGTATTGCTGCTTGATGTGGTGCCTAGAAATTAATCAGAAATCAAGTGAGGCTAAACTCCAACACTGCTTCACATTTACAATTTGGATCTTTCCCAGAAGGGAATTTTAATGGTGGTTTATTTAAAAAAAATAAAAAATAAAAAAAATAAAATAAAATATATATATATACAAGCAAGTTTTTTCAAAAGATGTACCTGAAGCAGCTGCAGAAGCCTTGCTTGTGGCGGTAAATCGATAAAAAGGAGGGCTATCACAGTGTTGCACCACAGGATTCACAGGATCAGTCTGCTGTAACTCAAATATCAGTTCCTCCATGGTTTGAATTGTGTTGTTTCGGCACAGATAGATCACCACCTTCTTGATCTGAACAAATACACCAACAAATTTCTGTGAGAAACTGTAAGTATACAAAAACCAAGAAAAAGAAAGCTACATAACATTACAAACAGGGCTTGATATCTTACATATGGGAGAAGGGCAGTGTCACTGCTGACACCACACAAGCTGATGAGAAACTGCAGTGTGGTTCTGAGATTGTTGCTCCATTTGTCATTGCTGACTAAAGCATTCCAGGCATTTTCCATTTCTGGTCCAGGTAGATCATCTCCATACTGGGAAGGTAGGGGGTTAAAAAAAAAAGAACATATTCCAGGTCAGCTACGTTTATTTCAGATTACCTACCCCTCTTGATAAAGTCATATTTCCCAAGCATACAGTTACCTTGGCGGTCATGAACATGAGATTATTGAGAACCATAGATGTAGCTTGTAAGGAGCCCCAGCCAGTGCCTTTCAGTGGGTGTGATGAACCTGCACTGGTTAATTGGCTAGAAGAGTCGTAACTTGAGGAGCATGGTGAAAACACTGGGAGCAGCAGGCCGCTATCAACCAGCTCTATGTTACCAAGCCAGGGCAGGAGGTAGGTTAGCATGATCTGCCTCCCATTGGTATGAGTGGTGGGGAACCTCTGGCTAACCTCTGGAACAAGCAGAAGGAAGGCAATACTGACATCAGAATAACATCAGTGGTCACTGTGGTGTTTTCATTTTATAAGAAACTCAAACACATGCTGTACATTCAGTTTCACCATAATTGGCAGTTTGATCCTGATTCGCATATGCATTAAACTTAAACAGGGGTTGTCCCTAAGTCAAGTTAGGCTCTCTGTGTTTCTGTGGTTAGCAGAAGTGTCCATAAAAAGAGGTCTGCTTCTCTGGGGGATGAGCAAGTAGTATTTAGAAAGAAACCGAGAGAAGATGACAAGCCTGTAAAAAGCTGAACTACAGTAAAGTACATTACTATTACAAGCATCAACATCTACCTGAGAATAGAGGAAGTGTGAGCTCAGGGTACATCTTTGCCAGCTGGCTGGAGAGCTGAGGTAGGGAAACACTGTACAAAGGTGGCAGTGGACCATGTGTGCCATAGAGGATACTGTTTGGCTTCTGCTCTGCAATCTTCTTAGAGTATGCAAACAACTTAGCTTCAAGAATCTGTTAAATGAAAGAGGGAGAATGTGTCCTTTAAGCTGGAACCACATAAATCTGCATAAAAGAGCTTGGCAAACTGAGGTTTCTCACCTGCATTAGTTGCATTGAAATCTCATAGAGTTCTCTGTTGGTGTCTGATGCCTTAAAGAGCACCAGATTTAGTAGCGTTACTATGTCACTTGGGTAGGTTTTGCTTGCGAAGAAAAAGAGAAAAATGAGTATGAATCACTTATTCAGTATTATCAAAGTAAGAGGCTCATGTTGCCAGATTTGACATCGCCATTATGTTGTTCCAATTATTGTTGTTCTAATTATTGCTGCTCTAGCAACGCAACTTACTAATCACGTTGTTTCAGTCGACTGGAAAAATAGGAAATACCAAATACTTAACCCACATATGTCCTTTAAAACTTTGTAAAAATAATATAATTGTATCAGAACATATGCAAAATGGGTGCGTTATGCAGTAAATGTGTCGTGCAGTACTAAGTGTTTCCAAATGTGACAAGCGTTAGTATTGCCAAAAAACGTACCAACATATGATTAATGTTTTTGAAAAGGCCTATTTTTCATCTACACTATAGTCCTTTCTCTAGACTTCATCACGTAGTTTAATTGTTTAGATTGTAGCAGAAGAAGATAAAGAAGAAGAAAAAGATGACGATAGTCCTGGAGCAACTCTGACAATGATGCTGTATGAACAACACAGTGATATCAAATACATCGTTTCACGTATGTTTGAATTTTTGAGATAAAGCAAGTGCAGAATTTCAGTGCAATAGTGAGTTGTTACTTTGAGACTTTGGCTAATTTAATACTTACTCAAATGAACCAGAATACTAAAGGAGAGAATTCAATGTCAATCCAAATTACCCAAAGTGAATGCACTTCAGAAACCTATTCAGATAGACTAATGAAATCCCAATAAAAAAAACCCAAAACATTAAAAATGCAAAATTCAGCCAAGATTTTGTACCTGCTGCCACAGACTGTAGCGATGGCTTTGAAGCACCCTGAGGCGACCTGCTTGGAGCCTGTGTAGCAGCGATCCACAGCCCAGTTGAATAGGTTGACCTGGTCAGCATTGAGTTCTAGCAACAAGATGACCACTTCACAGCCAAGCTGATGGACCTGAGCCAGGAGCAAACACCAACACAGACTGTTTTTAATTTAATTTCTTCTTTTTTCACCACCCATGTATTCCACATTTTGCATCAGTGATCAGTAAATGATTTAAGGTCTCAGTGTAGCATGGTTCTAGGAGCTCTACTTCTGTCATACAAAGAAGATGAAAAATGACCAGTTAATGCAACTCCTCAAACCATATAATAAATTGTGCTAAGTAAAAATATCTAAAATAAACATGCAGGTGCTTTATCTTGTATCATAAATGGGAATAAGGTCAAAATCAGTTTATCCTGAAAGAAAACTGCCCTTCTCCAGCAAGATAATGCTGAGCAGTTGGCAAGCACTAGTGCTGGCTTTTTATAAAGCAGGCTTCAGAAAGCTATCCGAGGGGCTTCCTGGGTCAGCTCTTTGTTTAAATGCACCGCAGTGGTAAAGTATTGGCTACAGACCCGCTGATCCTGGCAGGCTAGTATATTATCCAGCCACTTGTAGAGGTATCCGTCTGGAGAGAGGCCAACGTTATCAAACACAGGCCCACAGCACAGCACAGCAGACATAGCCTGTAAGAACATCAGCCAAGAATGCTCACATGTTAATGGTTTAAACAACCAAGACAAGACAACCCTATTCACTCAGCCACTGTTCTACCAACAACTCTCTTTTTTTTAAAAATGTGATAACATTTAATCCCAGTGTGGTAATTCAACACAGCTGAACACTAAACAATCAGATTCTTCTTACTTATTCTGAATTTGTGACTTAGTCATTTACTTAGAGTCTAATTATGATTACCTTTAGGGCACAATACTGATATCTTGTGATCTGATGATTTCTGTCACTATAGCGATCCAGAGGAGTGAACATGATGCTGAAAGGCCCAGCCCACTGGCTGAAGAGGATGAAGAGGTGATGCCGCAGGCTCTGCTGTGGAAACAGGAAGCGCCTGTGGTGCACTGGGTTGGAGGTGGGGGTGGAGGGGATGAAAGAGCTCGTTATAGGTTTGCTTATTAAAAAAGTCTAGAGCCAGCAAAAATTATCCAGGCATCTTAAGCCCATCACAACTAAATAAAAGTGCATTTCCCCAATCTGATAATCGGTTCTTGATGTCCCCTGACAGACCATTAGCCATTCAGTGGGGACTTGTGAATGCTTGGCAACTCATGAGTCATCACCTGCCCTTTCCTGCACTGTCTTTAAGTAGAACTATTCTTGGATCCACTCCCCTTTGGCTACATCCAAATCAAGATCAATGTCAAGACTGGTGTTTCATGCAGTGTTCTAACGGCAGCCTAATGGAAACCTATTATACAATTCACTATTCGCAAATGGACAGATGGATTGCACCAGGCACTCATAAAAAGGAATACAGAACTTTCACATTCTCTGCTAAGTAATTTATCAGTCTGACCTATAGAGCAGTGACTGGTCTGACAAGAAAGGACTTTAAATTCAAGCTAGCTGAAGCAGTACCTGGTACGCATTGGATGAGGTTGGCCACCATGGCACTGAAGTGAGCTCGGATGTCCTTAAGGATCTCTGCATCTTTATCATTCTCAGCTTCCAGAAGCATCCGGGTCAGATCCACATATTCCAGGAAGAGAGCCCCCAGGGCGAGTGTGTCACGTTCCAATGCTCCATTTGTACTGTGGCATAAAAAACCCCACAGAGACGTCCAGTTCAGAGACATCCCAAAGAAAATATTATGCAATAATGACATATTCACTTCTGTTTAAATACCTATAAACTGTAGCACTTACGGCAATTAGTTGCACAATTCACTTTCATGAATCTGGGGGACCCTTCTCTGTAATTAAGTACCTTTTATGTGATTCAGTCTTTTTTTGGGCTTAACAGTGTCAACTGATACTATCACACTAACCTATCACTGATGACACCAGCATCAGCCAGGAGCTCAAATATCCTCAGCAGCTGAAGTCTCAGCAGGTCTCGCCGTTCACGCCGCTTCTTGTTCTGCAAAACATCATTAGAACATCTTTACTACCAGATAGTCTGTAAAAATAAGATTTTCTAAACTATATGAACTCTTTAGCAAATGCTACAATATAGTCTTACATAGCTATAAATTCTCTCTGATTGTGCATATTTTGCGTATATTATTAATTGAGTCATATATATACCTCAGGTCTTCTCTCTAATGCCTCTTTCATAAGGGGATGCAACTCCTCCACAAGCTCCCTGTGTGCAGTGAAAACATAAACTCGTGATATAAATCTAAAATACAAAATGAAGTTCAGTAGCAAAAATTAAACTGCAGAATTACATTTTTCAAAAACAATTAAAAAATCTATTAAATCGGACCTCTAGGAAACAATTTAGAAGCAGCTATGTGTGGCATCAAAGTATTATTCAACTCTAATCCTCTGCTCATCTGCACTTTGAAAGCCACACTAATGCACTGCCTTTAATTATGGAAAAAATACTAGATTACAGCCTCAGTTTTTCACAGGTTAATTAAAAACAAAAATACAAAAGAGAACTGTAGATGTTTAGTGGCAATATTTAATTTATGAATAAATGACAAAGCACGACAGGAAAAAAAAGGAAAGTTTGTTTGCTTAGTTAAGCACTAACTGTTTGGCACCTAATACACAGATCTTTGATATACCTGAATACGAGAAAATTGGTGCGACCAAAGCCCAGAACTAATGACTCCGTCAACTCGATGCTCTCTGCCCTCATCAGTGGAACCAACTGCTTCAGAAGCCAAGCCACAGATGGGCTCCCGATAACCTGAAACATCAAACACTGACTGCTCAGTCAGACACATAAAATCTGCCACGACCACTAATTACTTAGAGCTGCATTGATATAAGTGTCTGTACACTTAAGAACACATTGACTTCATGCTCTATTCATGTGAAATAGCTGCTATGCAATTTGATGCTTTGAGTTTTAAAGTCAACAAGCTCAGTATGAACACCTGATCCTGGAGAGACAAAGCGCAGAGGGAATTAATAAGGCCAGAGGACAGGGAGGCAGGTACCTTGTTATCGAGGTTGACACTGCTGTCAGATGTAGGAGCTGTGATCTCAGGTGTCGATGCTCTCAGATGGCCGGGGCTCATGATACTGGGCTTGGCCACTCCAAAGCAAAGGATCAGGTAGTTTCTCCATAGGGTTATATAGTTATCCCCACTGCCAGAGGTACTGGTCTTCTTTGCATACACTGGATTACTGGTAAGGAAAAGGAAATATTATTAGATCCTTTATAATCTCACCCTCTTCAGTGGGAAATTTTGGCTTTAAGCTCAATGAAGAAGTGGAATATGGTGGCAGAAACAGAAAAGGGAACACTAAATAGGGATGTGCAGAAAATAAAAAACAGAAGTGTTTCATGTTTCCTCCTGACCACACTGTAGTCTGAAAGGGCACTTACTTTGGGTCTACCAGGGGCATGAGCATCTGCATCCGAGTGAAGGCATAAGGCCAGGCGTAACTAAGAGCTGTGGGGCAGTGCTTGGGAAGGTTGTCCTGTCGGAGGAGGCTGTATATACACAGCACCCAGGGGTCCTTGACAGACTGAGCAAAGATCCACACGTGTGAGGGGCTCCTAATATCATAATGACTGTTGACAAGCAATGCATTCCACTCCACGAGCCACTGCAGGTCCACGTGGTGACCAGCTGTCAGGGTGACCTGCAAACGAGCAGGTGACAGAGCAGGGTTAGAGGTCAGGGACATGCCTGAATTATATCTTTAACCACTGCTTCTTTCTGACTTTCGACCAATGTGTAGGTCTAATTCATCACAATGTGAATAGGCAGTAATTAAGACAGCCAGACAAATACATACTATATTTAGAAAAGCTTTTTTATGTTGCATACATTGCATGCTGCTCTCATTATACTCAGAAAAATGCTTATAGCTGAAATGACAGCTTGCCAGAAGCTGCTCAGCTGTTTATTTAATTTTACATGATAATTATGAACCTGGCTTCTGTCTGCTGCTTACTTAGAAGATTATCTTGTAAACCAGATTTTACAAGGGGTTAAAAATCTTGTTTTTTTAAAAAATATTTTTAAGTCAATCACATAGAAGCTAAAGCTCCACCAACACTTCCAGTACAAAGAACTGCTTAATTGTTTGCGTTTGGTTTGTGGCTTTGATCGGGGTCATCATAAAACATATTATAAACAGCATTTTTAAGTCACATGGGTAAGAGTAGAAAAAATACTAAACAACCAATTATATACATTCACACATCTGACAATGAGGCGGCAACAAGAATGAACTGGATCACATGTTTTACGGCAACTCATTGTCCCTGGCAACAGAGAGTGCTCAGTGGAAAATGTAGGTGGTACCCTCCACAGCATTAAGCTGAAAAAGTGCAACCAAGTTTTGCCCTACCCAATGATGAAAAAATTCCCTCAATCCTGAAAGGTCTGCCTGACTGTCCTTTCATTACAGTTAGCCAATAAATGTGGAGTTTTTTTATACTGCCAGTGTTGCTGGAGCTTTAAGTTCCACAGATCCTATCTTCTTCTCCATACAACTTGAGGTTGTACCTGAAAACTCATGAAAATAAAACATAGGCGAATAAACAAAAAACATCTCGAGGTTTACTTTGGAGCAGTGCCACAAACTGAAGGTACAAACAACTTACTGTGTCAGAGACTGCAGCGTTGACAAAGCTATCCAAAATACCGGGGCTGAGCTGATCCATGATCTCTATCATTGGTTTATCATCATCCTATAGTTGGCAGAGCATACATTTTTAACCTGTACATAAAATATCTCTCCTATATTATGTCTCCTCAGTGTTCCTTCTGTGTTTTACCTCACACTGTCCGATAGTCACAAACAGACTGCGGATCTCTTTTAGGATAGCAATGGCGAGTCTGCGGGTGCTCGGCTGGCAGGAGCAGAGCAGGACGACCGCTAGTCCCTCCACAGCATGCAGCACAGTGGAGTGTGGACCTCGTTCTGAAGGCGTCTTGAGACTTGAGCTGGTCTGCAACAGCTGTGATAAAATAAAGAAAAGCTTATTACCCAGTAGTAATATCACAATACTAAATTAGTATATTTCTCTTTCTAAAATGGGCATTTAGTAAAACACAACCGTGTATACCTCAGCAGTGTGCATTTTAGAGGTGTCAGACGTTTTTCCTGATGCAGCCAGGGTGAGTTTCCACTGAGTGAGGAGTTGCAGCAGTAATTTAAGTGATGTATCTAACAATCCCTGGTGGGTGTCTTGGACTTCACGCAACAGGAAGTTGGTAAATCCAAACAGGACGTCATCACGCCAGTCTGAGAAATCCAGCAGCAGACTTTGCAAGGAATTCTGTGCTATGAGTCGAAGCTCATCATCCATGTGGATTGTCAGTCTGACAAAGACAAAATAAACCAAACAAAAAAACGAAATAATGATGAAACAAGTATAACTTTTATGCAGAAGAATGACAGGTCCTCTATGTACTGTTTCATATCAGGTTACTCACCGAGACAGCAGGTCTATGAGCTCTGGCTTAGACATCCCATCAGGCAGGATGCGAGGAATGGCAGCGACACATGTCCTGAACAAGTCGATCTTAGGTTTTCTTTCACCTCTGAAAAGGTCGGATTTCAGTTATATATTAGAAAGTCTTGTTTTCTGTGTCAAAGTGTAAATTGATTGAGTATTGAGAACAAGAGTGTTAAGTTAATGATGAGGCAATGATGGCATATTTAATACTTCTCTGTCCAGTCATTCTGAACTTTCCTTTAAATGTTTTGTCAGCTGGGATGTGTGCAAACTTACGTGATCATGTCCTCAGGCTCTTTGTTCAACATCTGAGCATTGGTCATCATCATGCATCGGCCCACCTCCTTGTCCAGGTGTCTGAGAATGTTGTCAATAGCCTTTCGGACGTGAAAATAATACTGAGACATACCTGGGAACATGACAGAGGAAAAACTATTGAACTACTTTTGCTCACTGGAATATTTTTAATTGAATTCCTATAATTTAAAATGCAGAAGCATGACATTTTCAGAATTCGTGACCATGATCTGTCCCTCTCACCAATGACTTTGGCCTCTTCATCTGTTAGTGTTTTGCTCAGATATGTCTTCTTTACTCGGAGTGTGTTCCCAGAGGGCAAAGTGCAACCAGTGTTAGGCATGGGAGGCTCACCGTCCTTCTGCTGCAGTTTATCGGCTACAACCAGGAATGCTCTCAGACCAATATTCATTCTCTAAACATGAAAGAAGGGTCACCTGTTAGTTATCAGTTTCCAGCATCCCATTACTAGTCTTGCAGGACCTTTAACAATGAAATTGACATCTTGCTATACAAACGTGTACCTCAGGATTAAGACTAAAGGCTTTTGCAGGTTTCCCAACACACAGAAGGTCAAAGATAATCTCTTTCATGGCGTAATCCAGTCTTTCCTGCAGAAAAATACATATAAAAATACAAATCAGTTATAAATAACCTAATTATTGCATTACAAATGGCATCTGCTCACAGTCATACAGTACAGTACAGCACACAAGTGTATTTACCTGGGCGATAAACTGGATGATTTTCACAAAGATATTGAGGGGCATGTCTCTTGGTACCACACTGCGGGATCCTTTGGGGAAAAGTGTTGTTACAATGGTGCTGAGTCGACTGAGAAATGAGACAAAGAAAGCAAGTTAGAAAAAGACTTTGTGCAAACATTTAACAAATTAGACAGATCATTTTAAGACATGTTTATTTTGGGCTTGATCAGCACCCAAATATCTGTCTGGACCCATCTGGAATTCCTCAAGTGGGCTTCAGCTTGTACGTAATAACATCTGCAAACAGCTGATAACCCTGCAGGGAACTGTTACTGGAAATCTTGTATTGGTTTGAGCCTAAACCTGCCTAAATCAGTTCTGAGAATATACCCCCCCCCCACAAAGGCCTCTCATTTGACCAAAAACGTTTTTAAAACATTTTTTTTAATCTTCCCTAAATCCACCACATCATCATGTTCACAGTTTGTTTTGTAAAAAAATATAAAATAGGATATTTCTATGACAACAGTTGTTTACTGACACTTAAAAAGAAAAGAAATGTAAATGCAAACACAGGCCAGTAAAAGATGTTTACCCTTGTGTCGCAGTGTTGCTCTCACACTTGATTCTGATCATGTAAACCCACAACAGTCTATAGAGGGACTCCAGTGCAACACGAGCCATTTTTGGGTCTCTACTCTGTAACGAAATTAAGTTGATCAAAGAAGTCAATGATAGATCCATCTAGAAGAAAAATAATCAGTGTACTATTGCTCACAATATCAAATAAAAAATGTAGTTTATGCAATTATTTTTGACAAATAAAGCTGATATATTTGGACTGACTGATACGCACATCCTTTATATAACAAATGCAGTTTTACAACTTCTAGTTACCAAGTTACATTACCTTCAGATTTGAGAGGCAGTTGTTAAGGAAGATGTGCCATCTGTTAAGGAAGAACTGTTTCTGGCTGACACACAGCAGGCACGTCACCAAAGGGTAAAATGCCTGAACAGAAGACACAAAGTGCAGCCTTGTTACAACAAATTCTCTCTTTTTTTATTTATAAGTTATTGACTTACAAATAAAACACTGGGATTTTCTGTGTATTATATTCAAACTTGCCCATTAAGTTGACAATTTGTGGAATAATGCATTATCTCTGAGCAAACTTTGCATAAGTGCATCTTAAACCAGTTTTCTTTTGAAGACATAATGTGGTTCCCTCTTTTTTATTTAATGTTTTTTGCTGATGGTGCATCATTCATAAAATATAGCTTTCAGCCATTATCGTTATCTCAGGAGAAAGTAGACCTAGTCTAAGGGCTGTTGTCTTTCCAGATCCATGTGAACTACTATGGTGAAATGTTTTATTGAAGACACTTAGAGGGGAAGAGTCTTTAAATATGCTTACACATACTTCAGTGCTTTTAATGTGTTTTTTTATGCTATGAAAAAGCAGCCTGTCTTCCCTCATAAATGTTTTCTATTGTAGACACTAAAAAAAAAACAAAAAAACAACACACACACAAAAGTGACCTTGAAGATTCACAAGCATTCAGGGAATCTGAGCATGTAACTGAAGATGTTCAAAAGAGACAGGCCCAACAATCAGTGTCACTTTTTTTTGAACTAACCAGTGAGTGCTTCTTCCTGGAGGACAAGTCTAGGGTTGTGTCGTACAAGCTGTCCACAAAATTCCTCAGGCATGGTACGTTCACTTCGTTCTTCACAGCCTAAGACAAGATTACACATAACAGGATGGCACAAAAAAACAAAATCTTCTCCCCCGAGTGATCCTCTTCTATACATAGTTTAGCACATTTCCAATGCAGAGACTAAAACTAATGCTTTTTTGTGAGTGTATAAAGTTACTGCTAATTTGCAACTATCACATTTGCTTGGGTTTTTACATACTGTATATAGTACATTCATAAGATATGCAATTTTCACTATACACTATAGATACACTGCTACAATGAAGTACGCATAGCAACTGGGTATTGCACACAAGAATCAGATGAGGAAGAAACTTACTGCTGCCACGGGAACCAGAATCTCAACAAAGAGGCCAGCCAAAGCATGCTTAATGTCCTTGTCTTTGACTTCCAGGAAATACTGGGCACACTCCTGTGGAAGAGAGAGAAATATGTTGTGCAACTTACAGACTTAGAATCTGCATTATATTCAGTAGTGCAAGCTGCATGAAAAAGCCAAAAGGAAGCACAGTTAAAGTAAAACATCAAATCTTAACAGTACTGAGAATGGAATTCACAATTTCTACCCAACAGAGACATTAGTATAGAACACTTTAATACAGCAGAGAATGGGTTCAGAAAGAAGTACAATATTCATATATATTCAGTTTATAATGTACTGAGGCAGAAATATTATTCAGTTACTAAATCTATTATACCTGCATGAACTGAAAAGAGGCTTCAAAATCCTCAACGGGATACATCTTAATTCGGAAGAACTTGACCCCCATGATGAGGCTAATGGTACTCTGGACCACATATGGATTCTGCTCTTTTTGCCGCTGCTCCTTTAGCTCAGTCATAAACTTCTTCTTCACAGCAGGAAACCTGAGAATAAAAATAGCTAAATGAGGCTCTATATTAAGGCATGCTTGCACAGCTCAGTCAGACAAATCTCAAGTCAGCACTTCCATAAAGAAGCAGAGTTGTGACTCAGAAAGAATACAGTGATAATATTCAGCGTGCACACCTCCCGAAATATCAGCCCCTCATCTCACCCTCTATATGCAGACTGTGAGTCTGTGCCCCCAGATGAACTCCTCATCTAGCACCTGATCCTTTGCCCAAATTGAACCAGAGATGAGATTCTTCAGCTGGTCTAAATTTAGATGATAATTCATCATGGGAGCTCATATGAGCATTTCTTAACCTCTTCCCTGTTGGCTAGAGCAGCACTTGAAAGAAAGTGAATACAGCTGGGAGAAGAAATGCTGTATTATTTTGACAGTCAAAATTAGGAAAACTAAAAAAAAACTGCATCAACCTTTCTGAAGACGATTCATTTTAGTTTAAAGCCAAATTCATTACCTCTTCTTCCTTTGCCTGATCTTTAGAAAATTAAATATCTCACTAATATGTCACTATAAGTGTGCTTTGGAAAAGGTTATGTGGCATGCCCAACAGCAATATCTCTATTTTAAGGGCTTATTCCTTTCTTCAGTGATCTCAAAACTTCAAAATAAACAGAGACATCAATTTCCAGTCCTAGTTTGGGGTGAAGGGGATCGCTCCAGAAGTATGCCATCCCTACAGTACGTTCCAGTCTCTTAAACCAGGGAATGTTTTGCAGGAAGGCATTAGGAACAGTAACACACCAATATGATGTGGCATGACAGCAAATCCCAACAGAGCAGAGAGTAGTAATTTATCATACAGTGAAAAAAAGTTAAAACACAGCCAGTAATACTGAAATATAATCACTCTTCTGTTTTGTGCCTTACTTGGACTGGGCTAATACTCCTATGACTTCAGCATAGAGGTCTGCTACAGTGTGCATGTTGCCAGTGTTCGGACCATGATACCTGCAGGGAAACAATATATTATGCCAAAAACAGCTAATTTTAGAGAGACTCTGAATGAAAAGTAAACTGTGTAAGGACAGATGAGATCTTACCCCTCTTTGTATCTAAAGTGCTTAAAGGCTAAGTTAATGACTTCATTCACCAAACTGTCAAGGGTCGGGTAGAGCGGCATCTGATTAAGAATCAATAGAAAACATGATCATCTCAAGATGCCTGCCAAATTAAGTTTATATTGTCAGGAGTAATAAATCAGAGAACCTGATGAAATTATAGCACAATCTAAGTAGATTTTGTGTAGTACAGAGTTTAGTCAATTTACCTGTTTCAAAATTTCTATAAGTACAAGAGAGAAGATGAAATCAATGGCCAAATCCCGCCTTTCAAGTAGATAATCTCTCTGTTGCTCGTCACTGTTAGAGAGAAAGCATGTTTGCTATAATCATAAAGCACACTTGAGCCTCGCCATTCTTTTGTCTACAAGTGATTCATGTTTGCGTGCAGAAATCAATGTAATTCTTCTCACTTTTTGGACTTGGTGTTGGCTCTTGGGCGGTACTCGTGCAGCTCCTCCTCTAATCCATTTTGTCGTTTGTACCAGTCAAACAAAGTGCGGAGGATGGAGGGGAGACTGTATTCAGCCAAAGAGCTCATGGAGCTTATCAACTAGGAGAGCAAGACATACATAAGGCAAATGAGCTTTAGGGTTTAGCGGTCCACATACCAAAGTGAAAGATAGCTATCAGTATTTCCTTTGTTTATTTGAACAGCAATTTCAACATCAATTCCAACAGCAAACAAGCATTAATTTGCATTTCATCATGTCTCAAGCATTTTTTAAGTATTTTAACAATAAATGGGCAGCATGGGGCAAATGTTAAGTGAAGTAAAAGCAACACTAAGAAAAAGCACTGAGATTCAAGAGTGAACTGGTTCTTATTGGGGATACAGTATGCAGAAATAGAACGCCCATGGGGCTGCCTCCCTCAGTCTTGGGGGAGGGTGAGCGAAAGGAAGGAACAGGCCGGGCACACAGGAAGGGAGGAGAGTCTGGTGGGACTGGGGAACACAGTGAGCCCTTCATTCAGCACAAGGCCGGAGAAGAATCCTGGCTCTGTGTGGCTGCTGAATGGTCTCGCGCAGCAGCACAGACACACCTCTGTGGCTGTGAAAGGGCCTTCTCTGAAAAGCCACAGACCTGCTCGATACACCTAGTGCTGAGGCAGTGCCAGCTGTCAAGGTAAACACTCCTGCCCCTGACTGGATCTGAAAGACCTTTTGGGATGTGAGCTGGGCTTTCAACCATCAACTTTTTCAGGCTGCAGTGGATCATACTAGAGCAGTATCTACGACGTGCTTATTTTCCAGTTGGGGGAGGAAACACAGTTACCTCTGTGTTGGTGTTAGATTTTGTGTAGAATAAAAATATGATCTAATGTGGTTATGTTACAGGTAAAACAAATGGTTTATCTAGTGAGCAGTTGGTTGTAGAACCTCGTATTTCTATGCACTTACTTGGTCAAACTGAGGATCTTCTCCCCGCTGTAGTGACTTTGTTAATGGCTTTTCCTGAAAATGCAGAAAAAAAATAGTCATTTTAAAACCTTGTTTTTGCAATAATACAGATAAAAAAAGTTCTTTGTAGTGTGATTTAAAGTGTATAACTCTAAATCTGAAGACTAAGGAGTATGAACTGGGACTGATCACAGCCCAGCTAATGAGAGGGCCATCAATCAGTCTGTTGCCTGGCAGGAGCAGGCAGGGTCACTTACAATATTAGAGATGGGACATTTATGACAGTTCTTATTATTACAGTCTTCTATCATCTGAGATAAAAGCCTTCAAAAGGGTTCAGTTCTCAGTGCACCCATCTCCTGGAAAAGCGAGAGGCCCGTCGATGACTTCTTGAATCTCTAGCCCTCAGTTCATAACCAGCCATCCTTTTTATTAAAAGGTTTAAAAAACAAAAGCTGGTAATACAGATGGTTTAACTTTTTGAAACTCACTTCACTTCATCTGGGTTCATATATACAAAATGTCAAAAGCAAACAAATATCTACTTAAAACATTTGGGAAAATGGAAACAAAATCGTTACCATGGTACAATTTTTGGAAAGATAAGACACCTTTTCAGGTGAAGCTCCATCACACAACGCAAGTCTGATTTAAGGGCAAATTGACATAAAACAGACAACAGCATCATTCTACGACTATCCTTTATCCTTGTCCAATTAAAAACGTCTGCTTTCTTTGCCTTTTTGCAACCCTGCTTTTCCAAAAACTCCCTATTGCCATGTCATCAGCCAGGCAGCACATCACAGCGCTTCAGTTGCTGATTAATCCAAAAAAGCTAACTGTGATATCTGTGTCACAGTGACATTGCGTGGGCCATAATGCTCTCTTTCTCTCTCTCACAGCTGGAACACCAGCTAAGCTCCAAGGTTTGATGAACCTTTTAGTTTTTAGACAAATGCTTGAATCTGAGACGCCCATCTGTGCTGGAATGACAGAAAAGTCAATGCTTCTAGCTCGGCATGGCTTTTAAAGATTTTACTGCCATTTGGCCCAGCCTGATTCCTCATAGATTTACAGCATTCTTTTTTCATTTATAAATGTATTTTGTAACCTGTGTCTTTTTGTGCTTTACCCTAACAAATGCTGACTACAGATCAATGACCATGATGGATTCTGATAAATGAACTCACAACAACAGTGGGGAAACTACAAGAAGAGACTAAAACAAATTACTCAGCCAGGTCTCCACTGAGAGGAAAAACCAAGAGAGACACATCCTCCCTGCAGTCCTCTGGGGGGTAACAGAATGAAATGAGGGGCTACACGCTTTCCCTGTGGTAATTAACACTTCACTGCAAACTGAAGCTGGTGACTAACAGCTTTCTATAAATCACAGCACCTAAAGCTGGAGACAGAATGTCCACAGCAGCTTCACTGATGCAAGGCGACAAGTAAACTCACAATTTATCAGACCTGGAAGTGTAGCTATGCGTTTCAAAGAATTAAACAGTGCTGTAGTATGTAAAGCAAAATGTATGATGATGATCACCAAATGGCGGTAGCACTTATAAGATACTGATACACCAGTCTGACTTTCTGTCCACAGAATTATTTCTGTGAGCTGTTTTTGGCTCCACAGATCGGCTCCAACCTCCAAAAAGTCTCCTGGAGATTTTATTGCCAGCTTTTACATTCATCTGATTTTCCAGAAATATTTAATTGCAACATAAAGACAAAGTCAGAACAGCTAGAAATGAGTTTATGGTGGGTTTCTATTGATTAAATATTAATTTTATGGTTAAAATTAAGAACAAATGATTAAATATTGGAAGAGAAACTTAATTAGTATACAGACGGCATGTACTGTCCTGTGAAAATATGAAAATATTAACGCTAGATAAAAGCCTCGGAAGAGGACTCGTTTTACTTCAGTGACAGTACATTTTTTGCTGTTGGACATTGATTGCAAGTATCTGCAGTGACTAACTACTGATCAGCAGAGGGTGTACATACGAAGTGAGCTACTTTTGAATGAAAGGTAATGGCACAGGTTGCCTGGTGGAGGGCAGCCTTTTTCCAAAAATCGTGGTCTGACTTGGAATGACTGCAATCAGACAGGTTGACAAAGGTTTGTCAATAATTGCTATCTAACTCTGCATGTTGCAATAGATCTAAGTCAGTCTGAAGATGACTGCAACTCGTCTTTGCAATACGGGACTCAGCTGGTTGCCAAATGACTGCATTCTGGTTACATTCTTATATAAAAAGCAGGTTGCCAAGCACCTAGACAGTTAAATCTGTCCTGGCACTATTTGTGGGGACATATTTAAATTTCTGTTTCAGTTCTACGAGGCTCTGTCTGGACTCTGAATATAAGTACTTCGTGTGAATTTCTTTGTATGCAGATGGCAGCAGATTTGCAATTTTTCATCGATTTATCACAGTTAATCACCATATGACCACAAACTGACTGCATGAAATTGCCAATTTGACACAACTGAGTTGTAAACTGATAGCAAAACTCCATCTTATTGGCACTTCATTGTGTCTTGACACACAAAGATGCTTTGAGAATTGCAGTTTGATGCTAACTGTTGCACATCTGGTCCCCGTCTTCTAAGCAACCATTTCAGAGGCAGTGAGGTTGCAAATTCATTGCACATAATGACATTAATATTGTTCGTGTCACAACCACTGTTTTCCTACTATGATTATAAGATAATAATGCAAAAATTCCACTTATTTTTGAGACACAAAAGTGAAAACTTCATGTTATCTGTCTGACTGACAGAACAAAAGTCAAACAAAAGCTACAAATCCTTCGATAAGGGACAATCACCTAATGAGCATTACTCATTTAGCAAAATTCTTACTTAATTATATTATATATTTTTAAATATTCTAAAATAAAATAGATAATATATTTCTCCTAATACCATTTGATTTGAAACTTTTTCAGTTGATTAGAAGTTTCTCTACTTCTGAGTACCTGGACAGTGTGTTTTTAAATTATTACTTAAACTTTATTTTCTCAGAAGTAAGTAAAGCATCCTTCACCACTTGTAATTCATTACAGTCAACAAAAGATGACTTAGTCCTGTCTTTCCAGCATCTTTCTGTTATAGAGATGGGGTCAGAACACCCACAAGGGCTCAGGAGATAATTAACAGGATAGTAAACAAGAAAAAAAAATCTGGGGTTATTTTTTTACTCTAAGCTTTTTACTTTCTGTTTATTTTTAACTAATATAACACTCTTTAATGTTACATTTTTAGTTTCACTGGGCTATAAGATAAACAGAGAGTCAACTAATCACTACAGGACACAAAGAGCAGTAATCCCCTTCCCACTCACCAGCGGTTCAGCCATGATTATTCGGATCTTGCGCTCAGACATGGTGGTGAAGTTGGCAAACAGGCTCTTGAGGACGTACTCGCCTGGCTTGCTCTCTGGGTCAATGGTGATGGGCATCATGGCAGGAGGACCTTTCTCTCCCTGAGGACAGCAGACTGGAGGGATGGGAGGTTTACTATATCCGTTCCCCACGGGTGAGGCTGCGTAGGAGAAGCAAAAAGCACAAGATGGGAAACAGTTTCATTAAGTAAAACATTGCCAAATCAAGCACAATGAGTGGGACAGGATCAGCCACAAGAGAAAAAGAGTTCACCGAACAGGGTATTGCTGAGAAGTTTCCAAACATGGACAAAAAGTTCCCAACATGTTGAGCATTCCTCAGTAAGACTGTCCAAAGGGCACCGTCTTGCCCTGAGTCTGCTGTTTCTTTCCTCCTGCTACAGTGAACAGAGCACATATGGAAATAAAACACCATGGCCTGCAGCTGGTGTTTTGGTTTTGTACCAAAGTCGTCGCTGTCCTTTGAGGGAAACAAAAACCTTGTGCGTGTGACCATCCTTCACTCAGTGTTATGGCATGGCCCACCTTTAATAACGGATGGCTTGCCTCGGGCCACTTAAACCCATGAAAAAACCCACGAGTTAATAATTTAACCTCGGTGTTGAACTCTTGTGCCTTCAGACACAAACCTGCTACATACAGTAAAGACATGCATACAAACATCTTATTAGAAGTGTGACATTTTCTTTCCGCAATAACTCTGCAATTTTTAACCACGCGTCAGCCTCACAAACTGCCTGGGTTTGGTGTAAAATAATCAAAGGACAGAACAGAGCTAGTGCCTTACAATGAGAAGCATATTTTCGTAGACGTGTGCATGCGCATGTAATAAATACGTCTGGACAGAAATCAGCAACAGTAAAGGTCAGCCCAAACTGTTCATCTGTCAAAGTCGCAAATCACATTTTTCCTTTTTAGTTTTATTTTCACTCACTTTGTGCTGCATATTTATCCAAAGCCACACCGTTATATGGAGAGATTTCCCTGAGAGTGCAGTGCCGCTTGACAAATATTTCTTTAAATGACCTCACCAAAGCATAAAAACCTGAAAAATGTTTTAATTGAGAGTACTTATATTTTTAATGTACAATTAAAGGCTTTAAACTTTTCTTTTGATAGAGATGTAGAATTATTATATCTACTATTTGGCTGCATGCAAGTCTTGAAATGTAATAAATTGGTCTAGTAAGGTTGTGACAAGATAAAAAGCAAGACAACTAACAATATGATTTAAGGATTTCATTTGTTGTATGCCAAACGAGAGAGCCAAAACAGGAAAGTTTGAGAGGTTCATACAAAGTTTGAGAGGTTCACCGGAGACTAAAAATTGTGCTCTTACTGCTTTACTAAAAGCTATTACCTTTTTACAACTAACTTCAAATAAACTGCCAAAAATTGAATCGCAGCTGAGATTTTATACATCTGTACAAGCTGCACACAAAATAATAAGAGGAGATGAGCAAACACATAATGAGCATTTTTTGAGGCACCACAAATTATGCAACACTGATAAATTGCATAAGAGAAGTTGGAGAAGCTGGTACCAGTAAACAGTTTTCTTCTCCAGGTCTTTTCAGGACATGAAACATTCGGCTATCTCTCAAGGAATGCCCAGCATGTGTAACAACCTTTTATGGCTTTCAGAACATGCTTCCCTCATTTGTGACGATCCAACCAGAACCTACCCAGACCCTTGATGAAGCTAATGACGCTGGCCTTGCTCCAGCACACAGCTGTCCCGTCCATAGTGGGAAAGGAGGATATGGTATCCAGGGTTGTCCTGATTTAAGACAAACGCTCGCTAGTAAAATCCACCAACTTCCATGCCTTGTGTGTCAGCTGGCTCTGTCCTTCTGGTTATAGTTTCCATGGTGCACAGAGCCAACAGCGGGTGTGTTTTAAAAAGTGGGAGTAGTGTTTGGTACAGGAGACCACACAATCTCTAGATCTCTCTCTCTCTCTCTTTCTCTCTGACAGCGGCTTCTGCTATGGCTTCCTCCAGCCTTGTGACCACCCGGTGTCTTCCAACAGTGAAGGTCAGGCGGGAATTTTTAGCTGAGGCACAGCACAGCGATGAGGTCCAGCATGCTATGGTGGCATAGACTGGTGACTATATTTATCCAGGAGTAAACACTATACTGACAGAGCACTCCCCCCACCCCCTATCTGTGATGCAAAACCACGAGGTACAGACAACCAGAGTGTAAACATCATTCTTGACCACAGTCACTGATTCACTGCACTTCCCTTAAAGTCTGACAATTTCTTAAAGAAAAACTAAAGTCATTAAGGAAAAGATTTTAGGCAACCTTCCAGTAACAGACAGTCTGTGATTTAACACCCCAGATTAATAAAGCAATATCTAAATTCTCCCTTGACAAAATATTAAACCAGAGACGAGAGGTAAATAAAAGAACCAGTGTGCATATCAAGCCTGTGTCTGTTGCTCTGGGCACTGTACGAAGTCTGAGACATGACATGTGACCCTGCAAACAAGGAGCTCAGGCACAGCGTGCATTACATCATCGCCATGTTGGAAACACCCTGGGCATGGTGGTACTCCCTGGAGGACAATGCAAACAGGCCGACAAGTGTCTCTCTTGCACAAACACACACACACACACACGCACGCACATACACGCTCACAAATCATGCAGTCCACAGAGACATCCCCACTGAGTAAACAATGTCTTTAAGCGGCAGTTTGTGAACAGAGTGGCTGGATATTTAGATACCACTGACCTCTTAAACTGGACCAAAAATTCCAGTATCAATATAGACCTCTGGGAAACTTTGTTCAACTTCTCTAAAGCTGACATTGCATTTTAAGAGATAGCAGTAAGAAAAGGAAGCTTCCAAATGTATACACTATACTACTCTTCCAGGATGGGAAAAAAAGGGGCAACATCCTTAGTTACTCGACTAAAAGGAAGTGTTTATAAAATACAGTGACAAATTGCTGCGTAGAGTAGGCCATAAAGTGTCCGATCACAGGACCTTGAGTAACTACTAGCCTGCCAGATGTGCCACACCAATTATATTTCTGTATTAAATTCAAATTAGGACAGAACATTTCATTTACAACCCAATTTGTTAAAATATTCCACTGACACCTCTAAAAAATGTGACATTTCTCCAATAATTAATTAAAACCTCTCTGGACTTGAAGAAGCAGAAAGACAAAATTATTATGCTAATATTTTCACTAGTTCACAGCTTTAGCCTTTCAAAAAGTGAGAGTGAGAGAGTGATTATGAACCTCTGTGAAAAGCAGCTTAAAATGATGGTTGCAAACTATTGACCATCGGCCCTGTTTGAGCCAGCTGACATCATGCAGGAAACTACTGCCTGCTGTGAGAGAGCATTTCAGGCCAATTATATAAGTCCTGGTTAAAAAGCCCACATCTGTCTCTTTCAAGTACACATAGTACAATTTTAGCTCCTATTAAAATACTACTTTCAGCTTCTCAAAAATAGAGCTATTATTGTATTGCATATTGCTACTCTAAGCTAAAAAAGAAAGAAGGATGATTAAAGAACTTAGTTCAAAATGTGAGATAAAAACTAAATAGTAGCTTTTAAAAATGTCAGAAAATAAATTGTAACTAAACATTTTTGGACTGCACCGCTCTACCCAGATCCCCACAGCTCATCTCCTGCTCTGATTGGCTGATGGAGGACTGGCCTTCAGTCACATTGAACAACAAACCTGATGCAGCTGCTGCACAATGGCAGTTCTGTGCTGCTGTTTGTTACTGTTTTATTAGTGCTGGACACACTCACTTATCAAACTGGGTATCCAAAAATGTTTGTGATTATTAACCCTGTGCTCACACACAGACACACACACATGCTGACACACTTACCCGCTGTTACACCAATCTGAAAGTTATTATTTTCTATATTAAACTAAAATAGATAAATAAATATATATATATACATATTTTTCCTCAAGTTACATGTTAGGAGGCACTATCTCACACCTCATGGAGAAAAAAAGAACCTTTATTAGCAACACTATCTCTGTTGCCATCTTGTGATACATTATATAACAGCTTGTGAGAATGGAAGCAGAGAGATGAGATTAGGGAAGAGCGCAAATTTAATGAAAATGTTAAATGCTGATACAGTACAATGACTGCCTGTGCCTTTATCACTTTAGCAAAGTGACCCAGTGTGGGGATTATGCAACATCATCAGGAGATGGCTCAATGTTTAGTGTGTGGAAAGGGGCAGCTTGTTCGATGGTTTCTCTTTATTTTCAGATTAAATTGCTAATGCAGACTGCTTGAGGCTGGCTTGTAAACATTTATCACTTTAGGTATTAATCAATTTAGTGTGACGATCTACATATATAGCACACATGAATAAGAAGCTATTTCCTGGTTTAATGCCTGCATTCGGCTTTTTCATTAGTTTTGCTTCCATTCTGTAGGTCACCTCTCACACCTCACATAAAACAGAATAGAACCATGATCTGAAGCAGGAAGGCATTTCATCTCACTCTAATGGTTTCACTGGAAGGCAGTGAAGCTGTGAGCTTTGGACAGAAGATGCAACCAAGCTGAACCTCCAGTAATCCTATTACTGTCTCCTTGCACTTAATAAGAGCTATTCTGGCCCTGTTTATAAGTGAAATATGGCCACAATTAAAATATAATCAGATGCAGAATCGCCATCAGCAAAACTTGTAACATAAGCTATTGTATAATGACTTAGCTGGTCACTCTTGATGAACTTATGTATTTGGTTGTTGCTAAGAGACAACTAAAAAGCTGTTTCAACTGTGGTGTGCTGTTACTACAAGTACATTAAGTTTGCAGCTTCTGGCATACAGAACTATAAAATTACGCTGATCTTAATTTGCACCAAGAAGCAACACAAGGCTATAAAGTCAGGTTACTAACAGACATTCAGCTCTGCCAGGTGAGCACTACAATAACAACAAACTGCTACTCACTTCCACTCCATGACTTCAGCAGAGACTTGATGCTGATTTCAAAGAAGCCTGAGTCCTGCTGGCTTGTCATGGTTGTAGCTTCCTATCCCCTTTTCTACTTGTGGTTTCCCTCCAGTAGCAGCAACAGCAGCAGTTAGGTTGGGACCAGCAGGTATTGCCTGCTGTCACCTCTCTGTGACGCACACAATGCTGTGCTGACAAGACCCTGAGAAAACACACTAGCACTGCTATACCCCTCCTCTTGTGTCCTGTCCTTGGCTATCAGCCCTCTCTCTCCCTTCCTCCCTCCCTCTACTCTTTCTCTCTCCCTCTCTAAAGCTGTGGCAGGCAGTGGGCGGCAGTGCAAGCTCCCTTTAAATAACTGCGCGGAGGCTGAGAGTGCAGGAAGCAATCCTCTTAGGGGAGAGCAGTTAATAATAACTACTGTTTGTCTGCGTGCAAGGCCTGATAATGATGAGAGCACTGGGCATGTGCGTCTTTCAGGATGACTGAGAGAATCTGTCAGGTCACGACCACTGACAGATGAGATGAGAAATCAGGAAGTATGACACATTACATCTGGGTGAGCGAAAAGAAAACGACTCCAAGTAATCAGCCAGCCAATAAAATCAACTGAATGTAGAAAATAAATATGGGAAGAGGGGCAAACTTTCCAAAAAGAAACGGTCAGTCACATAGTGTAAAACCTCTCTTTTGCACATAATGCAAAAATGAATACATTGGAATGTGTCCAATGTTTACACAGTCCAGTGTTGCATCTCACAGATTCTTTATTTGTCAGTTTCAGCACTATTGCAACTATATTTAAAACCATGCAATGGACTAATGTTTACTGTTAACAGCATTACTGAAAATACATGAAATAAATTTTAATTTATGTATAATTTTTTTATATATCAGAGCTGAAAACAGAGGGACAAAGGAATGTTTTTTCCCCAAGATCAAGACAATTAATATCCAAAAAGAAGAAGAGCATTATAAAAAAAATGTAAACTTTTATGGATTTATTTTTTCACAGATGTATACAAATCATTTTTACCAAAGTAAAACTATAATAAAATGCAAACAAGGTCTTATCTCCTTATTCTGGCATGTGGAAAGCAGAAGCAAGTTGCCTATAGTTGCCTGACCATATGGACTATAAAGACATCCTCCAATCCCCCGTCCTCCACTGCCTCTCAGTGCTCTCAGGATAATCCTATCAGAATTCTACCTATCCATCAAGCGGCAACCACTTGCACTTGATTACATAATACACTCTGTGATGGAGAAGCCACCACTGGCCGTAGCAGTGTTTGGTAAACACACATTTCAGAGGCTCAGGTGTCCTGGATATACCCAACCCAGTAGTTGGGTATACTGAGTACACCAAGCAGGACATTTCTGCATGGTGTACTCAAGCGTTCCACACAGTGTGTTACTCTATAATCCATCCCTCCCACAGCAGTTTTTCAAGTGTCATGACATAAATAAACAAGTGAGTGAAAAGATGCTGTTGACGTAGGGTATCATTTATGAGGGTTGTTATACTTCCTAACACACTTGTTGATATAGTTCCAAAAGAGTCATAGAGCAATAATCTATGGGATCTATATTACAAGCGGAAGGGTTTCTCTGACTTCTTTTATTTACAGATGGTCTTTTTTAAGATAGTAATGTCAAAACATTAAATATCAAATGTTTAAACTGAACTGAAGTTTACAAGCTTTTAGATAAGTTAGTCTAAATAATTTGTTAATAGGTAAATACTCACATGTTGCTTGTATCATTGCCCTCTCAGCAAACATCTCCTCAATTTAATTCAACAACTAACTGTTTAAGCTGAGCACTATTTTTAACAGGAGAATTCATTATGTTCTCTAATCAGACATGACTATACATGGTCAATTCCTGCCAATTCTGATTTTTAAAAAGCTTCATTTCTAAAGAAGAGTTTTTAAAACATATCTAGCTGGTCAGCTTGACTGGACTCTTTGAAATGCAAAGACTTATTCAATTCCATCATTTTTTAGCAAAGCTGCTGAACACTGAGAAGTCAAAGTAAAGGAAGAATGATGAAAGAAAGAAAACACAGGAAATACCAACCACTTTCAAGCCTGTGTTACACATTTCAGGGTTACCTTAAAACCTTATATGTGTATATATATATATATATATATATATATATATATATATATATATATATATATATATATATATATATATATATATATATATATATATGTGGAGTACAGTGAAGTCATTGTTATCAACAAATTAGTTGGAAATGATTTCAGCTTTGTGACATGGCACATTATCCTGCTGGAAGATGGGCACACTGTGGTCATAAAGGAATGGCCATGATCACCAACAATACTCGGGTAGACTGTGGTGTCTAAGCAGTGCTCAGTTGGTACTAAGGGGTTCAAAGCGTGCTGAGAAAACAACTGTTACTGTTGTTTTCCTATCAGTTTGAAGCGGTCTGGTCATTCTCCACCAAACCTCTGATGTCAACAAGATAATCTCACCCAGAAAACTGCCGCACCCTGGATATTTTCTCTTTTTTGGATCATTCTCCAAAAACCCTAGAGTTGGTTGTGCTGGAAAATCCCAGAAGATCATCAGTTTCTGAAACACTCTGAAAACATGTCACAGTCAAAATCACTTGAATCCCCTTTCCTGATGCTCAGTTTGATGCTCTTAACCATATCTACATGTGTAATTGCTA
>VUQG01003274.1:81001-100737 GCA_015106755.1 Etia nguti
TGAATAAATTATTTGAAAAAAAAAAAAAAAAAAAAAAAAAAAATGTTATGTTATTGAATTGCATCATCCAAACATGGTTATCATGAAAAGACCTTGTGTTACTTTGAAGAAACTTTCTTTACCCTGTTTGTGGCATAACAATGTGTCTGGATAACTAGGGGTAACTGGTGCCAAACATGTAGATATAAAACAGTGGCAGTTTGCTGGCACACTGGCTAGGATCAGCGAGACTTCTCAAGAAGAAAACCTGCCTGAGAAAAATCTTATAAATGCCAGTATAGTCTTATCATTTTCAGTTCAGTGGCAAATTCTCCACAATTCATGTTCACTTACAAAACACCCAAACAGAAGATGAATAATTCAGAAAAGCATTGCTGGTTATAAAAAAATCACTGTAAGCATCTTTCCTTCATTAGGCTTTAAGTGGGCACAGCCTTTAACACATTAAGCACTTATTATAGGCATTATCAAGCTCTGATGAAGGTGAGGAATGTGAAATATGTCTGTCTAGTTCAGCCATTTTTGTGGTTATCAACTTCAAACCCTTTACTGCCTCCTACACTCGCTCAGTGCCCCCGGTGCCCCTCGTTTCTTCATCTTCGTTTTTTTCTCTCAAACATTCTTTAATGTCCTGTTTATTTGAAGTCATCTCTGTTTCTCTGTTGAATATTTTACTTAAGAAATAAGGTCTATAAAAACTGAAAAGGTCAGCTAATTCATCACCCTACATAATATAAAAAATATGTGATGTACACGCTCTAAGTACATTACAAACAAGTCACTGGATTCCTGTGTAACTATGAGAAATACAACGAGGAGGTGAGGAATTTCACAAAGTGGGGGCATGAGTGGCTGAAACACTGGTATTGGTTGCTCACCAGATATTTCCGAAATCACATTTTACATAGATTACTGATGAAATTACTACAACTTTACTGTGTCAAAGCATCACCTACTTTCAAGAATAGTGGGCCTCTTCCTATGACGCATCTTTTTAAACTTCCCCCTGAAGTCCTTGGGTGGGAATGGATCCAGAGGTAAGCTGGCAATGCGCCCCAGAGCAATCTCATCCAGTCCCTCAGAGCAATCTGTCTCACTTTTGGCCATTTCTCTCACGACACTCTCCCCTAAAGACATGTTGGATGGCAGGAAGCCCAACACTACTTCTTTCATTCTTCTAAAAGAGTCATTTGAAGGAATGCCAGGTTTTCCACTCTTTTTGCAGAACAATTTTTTAATTTCTTCTCCTCCCTTTCCCTCGTTACAAACGTAGTTCTTCGTCCTTGCTGGACACTAAATTTCTGCTGTGCAGAGATGCTTCAAGTGCTGTCGGCTTCAGTCCACTAATGTGTTTTAACTACAGCACTTGTCAGGGCGGTTCAGCAACTTACAGTAACATTCATGAATTGGGCAGGTGTTGAATTACTTAGACAGCCCCTCCTTCATTCAGCAAAAAAGGCAAGAGGCAGAGAAGAGAGGGGCAAAGTTATAACTAAAGAGGGCGGGAGGGAATAGAGAGGCTGCTCTGACAGCCACAACATCCCTGCCTACTGTATGCCCATGAGGCAGCGCTGAATAAATATCCTGTATTTGTCTAAACAGGCATGTCTTGCCCCTGGAAGCAATAATTAGATAGAAATGAATTTCTTAAATGATCATAGAATCCCTACGAGAATGCTGAAAAATGCGCCTTAAATGTTGTGTGACAACTTCTTTGTTTGTTCTTTGTTTGACAAACAAATAGATCTTCCAGTTGCTGCACAAAACAGGTTCCATTAGTTCAGTACATGATCGGTGTCTCTGCGTTAGGCCTCATGTTGTCTCTCTAATGTATTGTTCCTTCATGGATAGCACTGAGAAAAATAGGTGAAACCCCTGAAACCACCAACAAATAGTAAACACATAAATCCAGGGAAACATTCTTATTAGTTTCTCTATTCCTATACTCTAGTCAGTCTTTTTCAAGGACTGAAGTGAACACTAACTGGACACACCTATCACATGAACCAGTTTTTCCTAGTCTGACCTACATCAGTAGCACAAACACCCTGTGTATGTACGTGACATAAAGGCGTTTTCTGTTTTAGGAAGAAACAACAGAACAACTAGCCTATACTTTATGTACCTCTTTTATGCGTGTCCAGTGAACAAAGAAATGTGTTCACAATTAAAAAGCCAACCATCACACCCATACATAACTATCTCCATGGTCTGCTGACATGTAGAGTTGGATTCTGTCAAAGAGAATCACTGAACAACAGGGAGCCCCTGGCAACATGCCTTTCCCCAAAGTAATGAGTCCAGCAGTAATGTCACCTGTCAAAGAAAATATTATCCTAAAGAAAACACTATGAAATACTTTTCAGCAGCAAGTACATTCATCGGGATTCTCAGAATCTGAGTCTGATTTTCATGCACGTTTGAGCCTGACCTACTTAAAAAAACCGTCATGTTGTCAGAGTAAATAATAAGCAGAGCAAAGTCCTATCGTCACAACATCTGAAGACATGCTTCCTGTTTTGGACTCATACCACCAAAAGCAAGAACAAAAAAATCACACCTAAATATCTGTGCACTGAAATACTAAAAGTAAAAGGCCCCTTTAGTCTGATTTCTAATGAGCATGTGCAGTTTTTGTGCAGTTGTGCAAATATTTCAAGTTAAGGTTTGATTAATATTTTCAGGTCAAGTATTTCAAGCATTCTCAACAATAAAAATATTTACAGCAATATACAAACGTTCCAAGCTTCTGAGACAGAAGCTGCCGTATTGTGCTGTGGTGCTACTGTAAATGAATTTAGAAGGGAAGGATGTTATAGTGATAGAGCACCCTCTAGTGTCAAAAGCATAGTGACAAGTAATACCATATTTCTCCAGCCAGTCATTGTTTGAAAACGTGACTTTCAGCATCACATGCTGAACTTCTTTATCTACATATGACAAAAATAGATCTGCTTGTTGAGTCACTGTGTGACCTTAGTTCAAGTTACATCCACATCCACAATTATGACTTGATTATGACACTTTGATAATGCAATAGGAGCGGGAAGTACATGCAAGGGTAACTTTGTCTTCACATCAAACAATAATTGTTTATTTAGTTTACTGACCAATAAAACTGCAGACTCTCAATCTAGAGAACTGCCCTGCAATATTCAGACATGTTTATGTGTCCTTGAGCCAAAACAACAGCAAAAAGGATCTGTAGAGTTTAGGTGTTTAAACTTTTAGATGCTACATTACTTTTTTAAACTGTGAGATGGACATTGACTAGTTATTTATATATAATGCTTAAACTTTACTAAACCAGTGTATTACTTGTATCTACTTTATTATGATGGGCATAGATTTATTATAGTGACTTAAAAGTCCATTATTAGTCCATTATAGCTGCCTCATATTATAATAAAAAAACAGCAACAAAACATCACAAATTCAGTGGTGCATCAAAAAGACAGCAGAAAACACAACACTAACATTGAGGAATATGAGAATCTACTAGAACATCAAGCTCTGATCAACTTTCACATAATTTTAATTTTCATTCATCAACCAAAACTGATCTAATGTCTAGTCTGTGCATGTAATCCAAAATAAAAATGTTCAAATATATTGAGCTTGCCTCTTGCCCAAAGTCAGCTGGAACTGGCTCAACCCCTTCCCAAGTGACTCTGTGGTAAACAAGAAAAAAAGAAAAAAAAAAGACAGACAGAGATAAGAAAACAGATGACTGGATGGATGTATTGAATTTGTTCCATGTACACCAAAGTTGAGGAGGACTGGCTAAACTGGGAAAATAAGCCGATGCCGGCATGGCCGCTGAAACCAACACCCTCTGGTGGAGCTACAAGGCTGTTTCCATGGTGAGACACATTTAGATTTGAACAGGCACAGCAGAACACGATGAATAATTGATAGATATCAGGACCTAATGTTAGCACAAACCTGCTGAAGGTTAATTCCAGATATGCTCGTGGACTCTTGAATAGAACACATGCAACAAGTAGCAAGACACACAGCGGACTGTGGGAATGAAAGCTGGATACAAATGGCTGCGATGTTCTATATGATAAGTTATTTGTGTTTATGAAAGTGCAACAAAGAGCATTTCTCTTTAAGTGTTTACTGTCAGCAAAGAAGCAGCATTAATCTACATTTCAGAGGGCTCTTTAAACATTTACAAACTTCCTGAATGTTAAATTAAGAGACTTTGCATAATGACAATTTAGAACCACATGGGATCGAGACTGTCAGATTTTTACAGCTGCTAAAGCCTTTTATTACTTTGACATGCCAGCCATTTCCACATTTTACATAAACAGCTAAGGGTAAAAACAAAAATCCAGCATCCACAGAAAGTAATTATTCAATGGGCCACCTATTCTTTACACTGCTTTGGATCTGGGATGGGTCAGCACACAAAAGGACTATTCAAGGGCTACAAACAAGTCGACAAACAGCACCTGTTCCCTGCTCTGCATGCCTATTATTGGGAGGGTTTCGTACTGAACACATGCAGCCACTGTGTCCCCTGAAAAAAGGAGAGCAGATCCAGTTACAGTGAGGTGATTATGTTCTTATACATTGTGCATCAACAGTGCAGGTTTGCCCCTCGTATTGATAGCTTCTAATGGATGCTGGAGACAATATCAGCATAGCGCACGCTGCAGACTGACTTAAAAGCATGTGTTCATTATTGATTCAGCCTTTTGTGCCATGTGGATTGCCTGGGGGTTTATCCGAGTAACTCATAAGCATTGTACATGTCAAAAAAGGGGAAAATATGTTAAGATTCATTGTTAAGGCCTTCATTATATTCATTGCCCTACAGGCAAACACAGACTCTCTCATGAGGAAGGGTTGGAAATCTTTACAAGTATTCTTCTTCTCTGCTGAAGATGAGGTTTAAATAAAAACTCTGATTCTGGGCAATCTGTATGACTACTGTATGTTACAACATTCTCATTTCATAATGCTATTGATATCAACAGTGTATTACTTAAAGGTCGCAGAATTCGAGCTTCCCTAAAATAACAATAATGCCACTTGACAATAAGTTCAAGTTGATAATATTTATTGATCTCGTTTGTTCAAACAGGTTTGTTCTGTTTGTTTCACAGAAAAAAAAAACCCCTAAAGAGCTAAAATAACAAACAACTAATTTAGATGCAGTTTGAGTCTCTCTACAAAAATAAAAACTAACAGTTGTATTCCTGTGAAGAAAGATCAGATAGCCAAAAAAGAGTTTTTCAATGTTGTTACACAATGCATGCAAGGTATGGCACTCCTTCATTTCAATGCATTGTTTTGTAACAGTATTGCGATTTTATTTTAAGGAGGACATAGGCCTATTAACAGTGCACTTGGTGATCTGAGTTATGTAACTGACAAAAGACTATATGGTACATTCTATCGCTACTCTGTTAGTTGTCTAAACTTAGCTTTTAGGAGTTTCTTCCTTGAGGTTTAATATGTAGTTTCAATGCACTGATGAGCTGTTACACAGATGGCCACTTACTTCTGCTGCACACATCAAAAGTCAATTATTAGAACAAAGTGTCAGAAAAAAGAAAAAAAAATCATCTGTGGTAGTCACGAGTGTTAACACCGCCCTGGTATTGAATAGGCTAGAGGTCTGTAACCAGACTGACTTATTTTCTTTCTTTCTTTCTTTTGTTTTTTACTTTACCAGCTCCAACCCCCCCCCAAAAAAACCCGTCTCACAGCCTGCCGGTTTCTTCCTGACACTGACAGTGTTGGCAACTCAGCCACCTTGGCACCCCCAAGGCAACACTTCTGTTTTTTTTGGAAATGTGCTAAGCTTGAGCAAGATGTAGCAAGTGTATAAACAATAGAATTTCACGTTTTCCCCGCTTAGGTACTCAAGTGCTTTGACCCTGTAGAAGAGAAGACTGCTGGAAATCTGTAAACTCACTTGGATTATAGGTACAGCATGACATACAAAATCACAAAAAACCTTCAATGGGGACTTTTCCCCCTTGTGACGTAATTAGATCTGGGCTAAAAGACACCCTCTGATTCACTACAGTTTTGTGTTTAAAGATTAACCTCTCTGTAACTTTCGTTTTCTTCCCGCACTAGTCACACGAACGGACTTTGGAACTATTTGACACAATTAACCAAAAATCAGTTTCCTTTAAACAGATGCGAAAAAATGTTTGGGGAAAACTTATAAAGTCTACTTCAAATAAATCGGTCTCGATTTTAATTAGTTTCGACTTGACAGCTACTCCAGCTATCAGCAGTTTATATCGAGACAGTTTCAAGTCATATATTCCTAGTCTCTGAAATACCACAGACATAAATAAGCGGGTTATACTATCTTCTAATTTAAAAAGAAAAAAACAAACAAAAGAGGGAAAAAAAGAAGACTACGAACTCCTGAAACTTCAATCAGAAGACTACTCAATATTTTAAAAGCTGATAAATACCTTTGACTGTAACAGAAATCAGTTGTTTTGCTTACTCCATCTCCTCTCGGGAAGTTGGTCCAAGTTTTAGCCCTGAAATCCCCCCAGGAGCTCCACTTGTTAAGATGCACTTGCTCTCACTATCACCTTCTCCCTCCATCAGCTCGGACAGAGACTCCGCCCCCGGCAGCCACCATGCTCATGTCCTCCTGAATAATGAAAAACACTCCTCAGTCTGCAAGATGAACCTGACTCTGGGCCAGTGTATGCGTTTTTAAATAGCCTAGCACAAAATAGTACAGGTTTTTACAATACACTGAGTTCAAACATTACACATTTCATTATGGAGTTCAACTATGGACTGTCTTTCAAACGGGCACAGAGAGTGTCATGATGGATAATAAAGGGATTATAAGGAAAAGCACAATGACATTATCTCAGCTAGATCTACCATGAAAGCTAAAGAAAGACAATTTATGACAACATTGAGCACAGTGTGGAATCGCTATAACACTGCACATATTACAACAGTAGACCTAATGTGCAAATAAACGGTGTGCACACAAATTGTCGCCAACAGACATCAGTGACCTCTTGTTTCATAGACTTGTCTACAAATTCAACTCCACACAGTTCCCCCCCGCCTAAACAAATTTGTTTAATGGAATCAATAGAAGCAACGTGAGACTTGTGGTATTAGTTTCATAAGAATCCAGCAGGTGGCGTCAAAGAACACAGTAAGAGTAACAAACATTTGGAAAAGACACAAAAAGTCAAGTGTACAAGGGGATTAGTTTCTGACTTAACCAAAGATGTGTGCACATATCAGAGTTTGACAGGACTTGATGTTTTCTTTTGGTTTAAAATCATTAAAAATTAACCTACATTTAAAAAAAATAAATATTTTTTTTAATACCATCCTACTTATAGATTCGAAAGGAATTAAAATTGACACGGATGGATAGAGTTCAGTGGCTGGCCATCATCCTCTCAGACGTCACTGTTTTAGCACTCAGGGTGAGCATGTTCCTGATTCGGCATGATAGCCTGCCCAAGAGCTCTGTGCAAAGGAGAATAACAAAATTGCTTTGTCAACTGTATGCACACACCAGGGCTTGTCATGATGACAGCAGGGCTTTATGGTGCGAGTGAGCTATAGAGGAGCAGGTGTGCTACAAGACAGGACAGAAGAAATCATTTAAAAAAAATAAAAAAAATAAAAAGAAGTTGTGATTTCAAATAAACAAACTCATCCACGATTGCAGAGACAGCAGTGTTGTTGTGATTAAACCAGCTTGAGTTTGACTCCTATGGATGCAGCACAGATGCAGTGCAATCAAATTTATGATTATGCTTTGGAAGATGTTTCCTGTGTGTTTTCTCTTTTTTCTTATGAAGTGAGCCAGGTTTTCGAGGGTGCAACATCTTGGCTGAGGTGATAATTCTGTTAAGCTACCAAACAATGAAATAACACATCAGTGCCACAGCACAAAAGAAAGACAAAATTCAAAGCAGTTGCATAACTCAGCAGCACAGCTCCGACCTGATCCAAGTGCTCCTTTTCTGGTTTCTTCGAGGAATAGAGAAATGCGGGATAAAGGAGGATGTGGATGACTGTCACATCGCAGCGCTTTGATGCACATGCAGGTAGTTTGGAGCTCAGATGAAAGTGTGCCAACCAATTAGAAAGACATTCCATAAACCAGTTGTGAAAGCCGTGACCCACACAGACATGCATATAATCACATTAGCGGCATCTTTAAAGTAAGTCATGCTTCACTTTGCACTTGAGGGTTGTCGGTTCAGTATCCTTTTGACATTTTTCAGGAATATTCTGTGGCTGCTGATATGGCTGCAGCAACTCTACACTAGGAGATTTCTTGCTATAATATGAAAGCTTTCTGTTTGGAACTTGCCTCACAGCTGAAAGCCTTTGGCAGAATGACCCTTGATTCATGCCTTGGCTCTTTTAATGGAGAATACAGGTCTGCTTTTGAAGCCTTTGAGTTACAGCACAACTGGTTTGTCCCCTACAGAGAGGTGCTGCAGAGGGAGAAGGCACTGAAGCACCAGGTCAGGAGTGTGGATCAAAACTCTAGTGCTGTGCAGGAATGCTTTGAGTGTGTGGTTTGGGCTGTGCCGCACAATTTTACAAACAGTATTGATGGTGCCACCGATGAGCTGCCTCAGCGTCAGTGAGCTCTGCTAAGTGTTTGAACAAGGACACAAAACTTCGTTTTCTTGCTGCAGACCTGCCACGGCTGTATATTGTTAGACTAGCGACATTGTCAGTTCGTCTCCAATTTAAGAATTCAACCAGCAGCAGCACAAAGCCTTGTCTCATAATTTGAATTACCAGAGTGAGGAAGAAAAGGTTTAATTAATGCTGTTCAGCTAATTGGAGTTGACTGCGGTATTTGTAACTCCTACCAAAGAGAAGCTTGGCATTATTAGTGGTTTCTTTGAGAGAAGCTTGAAAACAGCAGGTGATGTTGTTGCTGGAGAGAAGAGAAATATGCAATGAGGTGAAAGTGGATATGTATAAAAAGAATGATCAAGAAGCCTGCTTAGAAAGGCTTGAGATTTATGTATGGATTTAATTTGACAAACAGCTGGGCGATGCAACTAATAGCTTTCAGGCAGATGGAAAACATAGGAGAGCCTATGCAATTTGCATACAGGTTCGGGAGAGCTTTAAAGATGCCGCCTTATGTTTTTACACCATCATCTTCAGGGTTAAATACTAAAGGAAGTCTTTCAATCAGTGTCTTTTGAACCCCATCCAAAGTCTCACTTGGCAAGCTGACAGCTCCTAAAGGCGGCAACTGTTGACAGCCAGGAGTCATGTATCATCAGTAAACTGAACCTTACACTCACGTTTAGAAAGCAAAGCTCTGATTGTGAAATTTCCAACAACACCAAAGGGAAAGGAGAGTAAAAGATCAAATCATTATAAAGCTGTTTGATCCAGACTGCTAAAGCAGGTGTATGTTTCAATTAGTACCTTGTTTTGTTCTGTTTTAAAGCTACTCTGTCACCTTCATTGCTGATTTCAAAGCTACTATACCAAAAGACATATTTAGTGCAGATGCACAGAAAGTATTTAAACATAAGAAAGTGTTATCAATGCAAAAAAAATTATATGGCGATAATACTTTCTGTAAATGACAATCTAAGGTGCAACTTAACCCAAGACCCTAAGCAGCATTTCATCCACTTATTAAACACACACAAAAATCCTCCCTTGCAAAGGGCCTTAGAATTTACACAGACAGAACCAAAGTGGAAAAAAGGATGATATTCAATTACAATACAATATATTCTGCTGTTCAAATAAAGAGTTACAAATGACTTAAGTTTAAATCAGGAGCTGGCAGGTTCAGCCACAGCAATGATTTCTTTTTATGCACAGCTAGCCACTTGGCACACTGTGCACGGCATGCTGCAGCACCAATGCTCTGCACAGCTAAGAGGACTTTAATGGGTTTTTCTTTCCACTTTGGGTTTAGCAACAGAACTTACCACCACTTGCTGGTCAGGACACCATTGGAGCCATACCTGTCTCAGTTGGGTGCATTTTAGATGATCAGCTTTTAACAAGAAACTTAACAAGAAATGTAAGTAATAACTTCAGCTGATTTCACAGCAGCATTTTTAGCATTATTACTAATAACAGGAATTGTCCCAGTCTACCTACGTATGATAAACAGGAAATCCATCTGACTAATCTTATAGTAATGCATACATTACTTTCATATCTGTAAGCGTACAAGCTTTTATACATACTTTTTTCTTATTGGTGACTACTTTGAAAGTAGCTCATGAAGTGCATTCGGCAGGACTGCCAACTGTTAATGTAATATAATTTGGATGAGTGATTACAAACATTGTAAAAAATAATTAAGCCCTGTTCATTCTGATCGTGTGCATCAGTTTACCTCAAAAATGATGAACTCTTGCTGCTTCTCTCCTATTGGGGTCTTTTCATTAGGCTACTTCAGATAAATGTAATGACCAGTTCTGGCTTCATTAGTACAATCTGTGATTACTGCATGATCTCTTTTTGTTGTTGGTGTGATGGCCCTGGGATTCTGATTGACTGTGCAAGGCAGGAAGCAAGATTAAATTATGGTTAATTAATATGACTTTATGGAGAGAATAGATGAGGATGTGGAAGCTAGAGAGCAACTGGAACATCTGCGAACAGGATGGACAGCATCAGTCTTACTGTTAGAGCTCTATAGGAAAGCAGAGGTGAGGCGTGCATCATTTTCCCTGCAACTGATGCTCCAATTCATCATGCCCTTTCTGTCTGGTTTCAATCTGTCCTCTACCTGCTAATCTCCCCCTGGAGGATAGCAAGTCTGGGCACAAAAGCACACAGAAAGGCCGCTTGTTAATCTTTCATTTTATCAAAAACCTGCTCCTCTGAAAATTTAGCACATCACAAGAGAGCACAACTTCAAGTTATGAGGCTGCTGTAATATATACCTTTCAAAATGACAAGATCTTATCAAATCAATTTTGGTATTAGCTTATTCTTGGGCATCATATAGCTTACAATAACTGAAATTGAAGATTCAAACTGGTTATCAAATCTGCCTGGATGCACGTATGTATACACCTTTCAAATCCAATAAACATCAGAGTCAGAGAATGCTAAATGTTTTCTTAAACGACATTAACAGTCATGCAGTGTTACAGCGAGGCTCCTGATAACATTTAAACCCTGATCTTACTTGTCACCAGATTGATTGACAGGCTACAGAAAGCACATAAACATCTGTCTCAGCAGGTAAGCGCTTTGCTGCCAGTGAGCTGTCTGCATGTAAACCATGGAATTTGTCCTCTGGATGTCTCCTAATTTGATTAGTATGTACGGATCTAAAGGATGAAGAAGAGTGATATCAAATAATGTCTGCAGGAATTTCTGCATCACCCTCTTGTGTTTCACACCAATTTGCCTCACATAACGGGATTGTTCAGAGCCTCTATCGGCGACTATACATCTCTGAGAGATGCCAAGTTGAATGCAGACTAAAACTATTACGAGAGACTTTAATCCACCCAGGGCACATTTATAAGGAAGCTAATACAGACAAATGACATCATACGATACACAATATAACTTTAATTCTCTTACGGTGTTTATAATGCTGCTATTACTCATGAACTTGAATTGAAACTCAATTTAATAAACCAAATAAAAGTAACTTAGTCTTTATATATCACAGTTCTGCCATACTTCTGATATTGAAATATGATCTCCCATTAACACAATAAAATGCATTGCTAATTATATCTGTGATGTTTAACTTATTTATTTATGCTGCTGTTGTTTTTTCTCAAGTGCGGCAGTATAAACACTGAACAGACCACAAAGCTATTCAATCCAGAGCTGGGCACAGTACAATAAAAATCCATTACAACTTTGGCAAAGCAATCATGTCCGGGTGAAGAGGTTAACACAAGCAATAGGGACATGCTTACTTGCATCTGAACTTTGTTTTGCTTTCACTGTTTTGTGAGTTTCACCACAAAGTCAGCATTCAATCAAGAAAAGTTTAAGATTTTCAGGGTTGGGTCTGTCAGTTGATCAACAGCCAATCCAACTATTGGACAGCCTGTCACGAACTTTGCAACAGAGACTGATGGTACTAATAAATTCTACTAATCTTATTGATTCTTTGACTCTAACTTTGTCACCACAATGAGGTTATAACATTTGTGTTAAGTGTGGACTAAATGCTATGAGGCTGTGTTTCTTATGTATGTTTTTATCTGTATAACCTGTATAATCTCTATAATGGTTGTGTGGTAAAACCCCAGTAGACTGAGAATTTCTGAAATACAACCTCAAAACGTTCAAAGTACCTTAAATCCCTGTTTGTCCACAATTCTGGTTTCAAATACAGCTGGTTGTCTTGATAAATGGAGTGAGTTGTTGCCTCATTGTGCACAGCTGTACTTATGTAACTGACTGTGAGTGTATATTGTTAGCACTGATGCTGTCTCTACAGACTCACAGAACTCTTACTTTTTTTTACTATTACTTCCCAGTATTGGAAAGGTCATCATGGCATTTTGGTTCAGACATTCATGTTTAAAGATTCTCAGTTTACAACTTTGGTCATCTCCTTATTTTTTTCATGTAGAACTGTTACCAGGTCAAATTTTTATCCATCCAACATATGACCTGACAAAATGTACAGTATTCAAATGAGTTACATTATTCAAATGAAATACTACCCTAAGTAGTAAAATCGTAAACAAAAACATCACTAAATTAACACAGACACTGTGAGTGAATTAGCATGCTGATGACACTACTGTAAGAAGCACTGCTGTGCACAAGTGTGGTCTGACAAAGCTGCTAGCTGTAGAGTATTCCAAAGAACCTGGAATTATACACCAACACATCTTTGAGTTGAAACAGCTAAGCAAACTGAAATGAGAAAGAATATTAAGCACATAGAGATAACTACATAAAACAAAAGTGGAGACCATCTGTGTCTGCCTTCAAAGTCACTGCATGAAAAGACACAGATGAATCAAAAGCTTCATTGTACTTTAAATGTCACGCTTGATTAGGTTTTCCCTCTTCTGAACTGATCTTTTGAAACTTTCTGCACTCTGGCTTTATCACTGTTGTATAAATTTACATAAGGCCTGATTTTCATGCGACTAGAGCGATAATAATGGAGACCATTCAGATAATATATTTGCACTTCTGGCAATTTAAGTCATACAAATGATGATTGGAACATTTTGCTATAGAAACACTGCACTGATAAGAACATTTAAATGGAATGACAGTAAATGTATCCCTGTACATCCTTTTTATTGTTATTTCAACTCTAAGAAGAGCAAAACTCTGCGAGTGTCTGTTAACTATTTTTCTTTTTGTGCCTATGCAGAAACCACTGACAGTTTCATTGCTCAGATTAAAATTTCAAACACACTTGAGGATTCACCATAATTATTCTTTCACATTTATCACATGGTGAAACTGAAGATGCAAACACTCAAGGGAAATAATGTTTTCACTACAAACAATTTGAACCACTTGTCTCCGTCACAGACTTGTACAGTTAATTAGTATGTGAACACTGTGATCAGTCAAAATACAAAGAGGCTACAAAGTGACCTGAATGAAATATAAAACTATATCCTGCTTTAAAAAATAATGACAGCAGTGGTTGCTTATTTTACATTTTATTACTAAAGAAAGGCTTTCACCATATTCTCGGGGAGGATGTCATTTAAATACGGCTCCGGATAGGCTCACTAGGCTAAGAATAGCAGGACTCTGGTGGTACAAGTACAAAGGGTTTACAGTCATTAATATAAAATGAAAAATACGCATAAAGGTGCATATATTAAAAATATATCTCACAATTGATGTATAATCATAAACTGTAAACCATATTATAATGAAACAAACAAACTATAAGCAGATGATACAAGCACTGGAATATTAATAAGGACCAGACAATGCACCAGGAGGTCTAGTGCATGAAAGGTATTGTATTCAGTTCTAGCTACCATGCCGCGTCTTATTTGCCAATAACTGTCAACATACAGAGCAAGAGTGTTCATGTGGTTTGCTTTCTTTGTATGAAGCCAGCATCACAGCATACTTTCATAAAAGCCCAACTGCTTATGTGTAGCCTGCCGAGATTCAAGAGAAGCAGTAATTAACTCGGAGTTAACATCAACATACCAAAAATAGTTGGTAGTTGCAGGCAAGTCCAACCTGCAGTCAGTGGCGATCCTAGAGTCTGTTGAAACCCTAGGAAAAAATTCACAAGGGGCCCCTCCACCCAGCAGTCATCATCATTATGTTAGAAACAATCTGACAATAATAATAAATTGCACACTTTGGACTCACTCATTAGTCTTCTATGTTAGTTAGGTTAACTAAAAGATCAAAAGTAAACAAAATGACTAATGTGATGCTAGCGGAAGTTACATTATTCAAGCGTCTCACTTAGCTCACCACAGTGATGGCTAGTGTAGCAGCATTATATCATGTAACATTACAGCAGTGGTTAACTGCTGTAACTTCAGCCCCTCGGGGGGGGGGGTGTTCACTGGCCCGGGGCCTCTACGAGTTGGTTGCCTTTCCTGGTGGCACCTCTGCTTGCAGTTCTATATTATCTGGAATTGTTCCTGTTGGCATTAGCTCTTTTTAAAAAATGTACTTAGCACACTGGTTCGAAACAGCTCTCCCCTCTGCCATCACACCATATTATTCTTGCTAAAGGGCTTCAGGTTAGAAGGTATTGTCATTCATCATCCACCATGATCACTAGACCATTCAAAAATGTAATTAAGTAGCCATTATACACTGTTCAGAAATAATGTTTATAATTGTATTGTGAAAGTCAAAGTCAGCTTTATTGTCAAAAACCACATGTACAGACCATACACAAGAATTTGTGTATGGATTTTGGCTCAATAGGAGATCTATGATCTAAAGAACCACACTGTGATTTTTCACTAAGGAAAAAAATAATGTCATTGGTTAGCAATGTTTTTGTGTGCTTGTTTGCTTTTTTTGTACAATGATAGTAATATTTCATCTGTGTATTTGTTAAACATAAGCAATGTTTATAAATGGCTGACTGCACTTTTTGCTCATGAGTGGCTAAACCAGATGAAGGCAGCAATAATTGCACTAATAATTGTCACATTTCTTACTTCACCAATAACCCACTAATTAATTCCTTATTCATTAATTAGGGAAGGATTAATATAAATATAACAAAGCAAACTAAAATTGCTATTGAGATATTTAAATGGTTGCTTTCCATTTTTTAACATAAAGTATAATACCAAATATTGAATATTCCCTAATATCCTCTGAGCATACTGTATATTCAAATGGTTTGAGAGGATCTCTTGCACCTTCTCTAGCCTCTTTTCAAGCTTTAGAAAATCTAGTCTGTGACAGAAGACTTTCGAACCAGACTGGTTGAGCAGAATAAAGCAGTATAAAGAAGAAAAAAAGGTCCATGCGAGAAACATCCTGTGTTGGCATGGTAGGTTAAGCAGAAGGCTTTTACACGGAAGAGCAAAGCTGAATGCCATGTGATGCAAAGTCAGTAGTGACCTTTCAGCACACATGATGGAAGGTGTATAGTCCAGAGAAGGGAGAGCCACAGGAGGGGGGGTGTCTATACTCAGATTTATGTGTGTTAGTAGTGCAGTATTTCCAGACTTTTCTTCTCTTATTAAAGACTATATATCTGCAGAGCTATGCCACTCTGACTTACCCACACCTCACGAAATGGTTACATTTCATGCAGAGATGAAAGTGAACAGGTGGCCATTTTTCTCTACATTCTGTGCCTGAAAGATAAACGAGGGTTAACGCATGTGGGAGGAAATCTGACTAGTTCATTACACCATGTTTCAGGAGCAGTTGCAGTACTGGAGCACCTGCACATGGAGATGCTTTGCACTTTTTATTTCATGACTAGCTATGCTTGCACCATTTCAAAGCAGTAATATTATAACACACTGCCTGAATATCGAATAACTCAGGCAGGGTCGCTACCATTGGAATTGGAGTTGCTTTACAGGTGCCACTGTTAGGATGGAAAAATTTAAGGCAAAATTAGTCAAAGAGCATATACACTAACTGTATATAAAGTACCAGTGAAACCACAGGTCATATTTATTGATTCAAGTGCAGTATACAAATATATTATGGCCTGGCTCACAGGATTGCACCTTTCTGACTAATCCTGCAGGCATGTCACACCCCCGTGCATTTTGTGATGCTCATACAGTTTCAGGAGCTAGTGGTGAAATCTCATATAAACCAGTACTCCTACTCTTATTTCACTTAACAAAATAAGCTTCTTAAAGTTAACGATGTTTCTAAACCCGTGACTATCGACAGAGCTACTGTCAGATTTTCTCACACACTTGTAGCCTTTTAACAAATGCGTGCAAAAAACTACACACTGATCATTCATGTCATTGTGACTTCAGTCTATACTGTATGTGAATAAATCAAATTTTGAAAAGCGAGTCGCTCCAAGCACAATTTCTTCTATAGGAGGAACTTTTTGAGCTATGATCTGGTTGGTTTTGAGTTGCTTGAGACTTCAAATATGGGACAGGAAACTGTATAATTTAAATGTGATGCGTGATTTTTGAAAGATGAAAATCAGGTTTATGTCTGCACTTTGACTGAGCCATTGCACCATCTTGATTTTTTCTTTTTTACCCCTTCTGTTGTAAAATTGCTTTTACAATAGAATGGTTGCAATCACCAATCAGCTTCACCTGTCAGACAGATGGCCTCATATTTGTACCTATAAAACCTTGGTATATAGAGTGACCCAGGTCATGTAACTGCAAATCAAGCCCAAATGATCAACCAAATGATCAACAGTTGGTATGAAGTGTTTGTGCTGGTATGCCATTTTATGCCAAACGTTCTGTTGTGCATTTTGGTCAAACAGTTTTCTTCTCTACCCACAGGACCCTGTTCCAGAAGTTTTATAGTTTCTTCAGATGAAACTTTGCAAACCTGGGTTGGGCTGCCTTGTTCTTTTAGAGAGAAGAAGCTTTCTCCTGACAAATTTTTCAAACACCACAGCTTTTCAGGCTTTTTTCTAATTGTGCTGTCACAAACTTTAAAATTCAAACTGAGGCAGAGCTGTAGCTAGTGGGTTTTTTGCAGTTTCTCTGAGAATTGCACTGTCTGACAACTGGGTGAATTTGCTGGGACAGCAACTACTTTAAGATTGACAACTGTCTTGAATGTATTTCAGTGGTGAATAATCTTTCTCAGTTTATAATAATGAACTTCAAATTTCTAGGAAAATACCTTTGCAACCCTTTTCAGATTTATGGGCAGCACAATTGCTTCTTTAAGATTATTGCTGATTTCTTTGCTCCTTTGCGTCATGTTAACACACACCTGAATGCTGAATCAATCCTAAAGTGCCAGAACTTCTGCTTTTACACAGGTGATCACACGCATTTGATTAGCAGATTGATTGGCTAATATTTACCATCTTCATTCTCATGGATATAATTAAGAGTGTACTCAGTTTTTCACATGACTGCATAGAATCCTGTGAAAACTTTCTTTTTCACATGACTGTAGGAAAAAAACCTCTGTTTTGCTTTGTTGCTTTGCATGATTCACAGCTCAAAATAATGCTTATTTATTTTATGCAGTACTTTTCAGGAGCCCCTCAGCTAATCCTCTTTCTCAAAGAAAGGATTTTTACCTCTTTTCTCTTTGAGACCACCTTCTCTTTACTCCAACTTTCTTTTGATTGGCAGCCCTTCACAAACAGAAGACCTGAACAGCAGGTGGGTGGGACTGCCAGACTCACAGCTAGGGATCTGTCCCTGGGATGACATTGTGCAGAGCCAGGAGTAGGAAAACCTGTGAGAAGCTGAGCCATTGGAGCAGGTGGGAGCTGAAGGTTTTGGTTCACAGTGATCAATTTAAGATTATATGAGAGAAAATAAAGAGAGCAAGAAAGGCCATTTTAAAGATATATTTACTCTTGTTAGTTTGCAACTTGTAATATTTTAGTGGAATTAGAATCTAAAATATTTGGGAACCAATACACATTATGCTGTATTGGAGTACTTGGGTGTTACTGGGCTACGTGAACAACATTTTAGACTCCATATTTTTTTGGATGTTTACCTTTTGCCACAGATGTTTGCTCCATGTTAATGCATTAAGCTTGTTGAAATTGTAGATACAGACACTCAAAAACACATGCACGCTTCATATACTCCACTTACCTCTTGGACAGCTAATACCATCTCCCCCCACAAGGCAGACAACACGGTGTCCCACACTGCAGCCTGAACAGAGACAGCGGGTGTGTTGTTCCCCTGCCAATAAAACTGATTAACTCAGAATGATAGTCTTGGTCTCCACTGCACAAACACACGTGTATGGCATTCGTATTCCTATTTTTCTTTCTCTACTTTCTTTTTTCTATTTGTTTATGTTGAGTGGTTATTTACTGTAATTGGCCGATTTTTCCCCATCACATATATAATTAATTGCAATTTTGGGGTGATATATGCTTCTGTTTTGCGTTGTTGCTTGATATTATTTTACTTAGTGTTTTTGTGTCCTTGCTACTGTGACTTCCATCCATCTTTTGTCTAAGAAAAATTTCCCTGCAAGGACAATAAAGCTCACTTGATATAATCTAATCTTCTCTTAGAGCAGGCAGCTGGCGGATGAAAAGCATTCGGAAATATTTTAATAGCTATCAGTAGCTCGACACATGACAGCATACTATTTATTTTACTGTTGGACTAGCTATAAAACCAGTCTTGCATAACTGATGGTTAAGAGCTGGTAAGATTTTGACTTTCAACACTTGTCCTTGGCCTAGCTTTTACTGCACCTGCCTGTTTCCTGGCACATCTGCACAAGTTCAACATCTCCTCTACCATCCACTCTCTCTTTTTTTCAAGAGGCCCATCTTAGGCTCAGTGTTTTAATTTGACACTGAATTTATTTTGAGAAATTGCCCAGGCTCAATCATATTATCCTTACTGTGCAGAGCTGAATTATACATATACATGAAAATAATTAATTTGCCAGACACGCCAACATTCATTATTATTTTGATTGTCTTATTCTAAATGGACAAGCAAACAGATGACTTGGGCTAAGGAACACTTTCTGAATGCATAATAATCCGTATATAATCAAATTCATTTAGATGCAGTCAGTAAAGCCTGAATAAGAGACACCTATGATGCATCTGTATATGCATATATAAATTCCAGTCCTTATAACATGTAACATTAATTTCTGGCTGTCTATGTCTGAAACACAGAGAGAGGGGGAGTAAGAGAGATGTGCATGGTCTCACTTTAAGGAAAAAAACATTAAGAAATCATGAGTTACCATATTAATAAATCTCCTTGCCCTCTCAACCCGACCTTTTCGCTGGCTGTAATTTTGTTAAAAGATTCAGTTTGGCACATATTACATTTATGTCATTAATGTGATTCACTGAATGACCTGCAAGCATAAATTACTTGCAAGTCATCCTGTAAATCACTAGAAAAGAGGGGTCAGTTAGGAACTCACAGTAAAAGGAAGGCACATAAATGTTATAGTAAGTTTTTTGTTATAGAAATAAAAAAATATATACAATACAAATCGACTCTACAGCCAAGTTTACTGATAGAAAAGGACTTCAGTGTTATACATGACATAGAAACATGTTGTAGATCAAAAAGCTGCAATGCAACAACTTAAATATGGGTGTTATATTTAAGAGCAGATGGCTC
>VUQG01003274.1:109667-120508 GCA_015106755.1 Etia nguti
TGCTTGATAAAGTTCCTATGCCACTTTTCCATTTCAAGGTCTTGCATCATTCTCTGCCTCACTTGCTCAGACTATATAAATTTTTAACCTCAGCCTGTTGAGTGTATTTTTCCATTTTCAAAATAAATGTATACTGTAAAGATGTGGGTTTTCACCAGACTTAATATTTCTTTGTGGTTTCAGACAGATGCATGATGAGCTAGACAGTTCTGAGTTGGGTGAATACTTGGTTTTTAGGACAATGCGAATGTATTTATTTTATGTCAGATCTGTTTTTACATTGGACTCTTGACAATAATTCTGTCTGCTAGTCTGTGCCTCTTTACTTGATGAATGTGACGGCTTATACTGCATTTCATTTTCTTTATGCACATGTAAATGCATGATATGGCTTTAAGATTTGCTCCGAGGGCACAGGCAACAATGTTAGTGATGAACACAGACTCTTGACATATCGATGCCTGATGATGATGAACTCCAAGGATGCTCTCAGCAATCATTAGCATAAAGTTTGAGGCCTTGGGAAAGAAGCAGAGAGAAATGAGCAAAAGAAATGGAAATTAATTTTTTATGTACCGATCATCTCCTCCTTTCCTTGAGACAGATACATTCCTTTTATGTCTCATTTCACTGCATTCTTATCTTATTAATGTAATGGCCACCGTCCTCATGTTGATAAGTGCCCGACACTGTTGCATATTTCTAAATATAGATACTGTAAATCAGTGAGGGTTTTTTCTGTTGTCGTGGTTTGTGGATGGGGCAATCTCATTTAAAGTCTTTTACTAGATCTTTTACATCACACTCAAATCACTGCAGAAATCCAATCTACCGTGCATCCTCCAGGATGTAAATCCTATTATTAGTTCTGTTTGACTGACATTATGCACTGACAGTAGCTTAAGTATCTGGCTGTTTACCAGAATCAGTGAAGATGCCCCTGCCTTGATGATGGACCGTGGACTGCTGCCGTCACTAGATTGTTGCCTCCCAAAAGCAAACTGGCATGCAGCAGAAGGCAAAATTGGAAGGGAAGGAGGCACTTTCTTTTAGATTACCTGGGTGAAAGACTTGGCCAACACTGCCCTTTTGCTGAACAAGGTGTAAAACTCAGGGGCAAGTCACACCAACTCTTAGTACTCTCTTAGGTAATAAAGGTAATGTGTTGACTTATGCAAAAGAATAGACTCCATGTGAATCCTGACAGCTTCAATTAGAGTTTTTTGTCAGAGCACAACCAGCTGCAGGCCTGTCTGGTTGGCTGTCTGCAGACTGTGAATTGTCCCTTACCCTTACCGTTCTATTGTCTAGAGAGAAACTATCATGAAAAGGCTTTGTTAAAAATGTGAAATATCAATTCTGCTTTGGGCAATAATTAAACAAATGGCCTTTAACCTAAATGGCCTAAATCTTTAGGTAAGATCAGATACACTAGACTAAGAAACACTTCCACACTCTGCAATTAATTATCCATTTTTATTGTTTATATTATTTTACATTTATATTATATTACCCGCCCACTAAAACTAGGAAAAACTGTAGCTTTAGACCACCATTTATGTATTTGATTGGAAGCAGATGACGCAAATATGTTATAGTGGCCTTAAAATTTAATGACAACTTCTCATTACCTTTTCTAGGCTAGCGTAGACGCTACGTGCATACTACAGTAGGCAGCACCTTAGTTTTTACCCCTCAACCGTAAAAGGCTGATGGGATGTTTTCATCTGCCTGCTGGGTGGGAAGGCAGACTTGGACGGCCAAGTTTGTGAATGTGATAACTTGAGAATGAGGTGATGTAGGACTTTTAAATTCATCCAAAAGGAGCAGCTACTAAAAATCTTGGATGGGTTCGAATCCCTGTGACCTTTTTTAGAGGTCAGCTCAAGATCAGAGGTCAACTTTCTGAAAAACACCTAGGATTTTTTCACATTTATACCATAAGTGCATCTACTAGGAGGCTGTTGGGTAGCACTGGCCAGCATTTTTCTAACACTATCAACAGTGTATTTAGCCATATTTATATTTTATATTTTATATAGTGATCATGTTCCCTTGGTCTGAATGAATTCAGACGTTGTTCTGACTGGACACCCAAAAAAACATTTCAGTACACACAATACATGATAGGGTATGGTATCTATGGTAAGAAACCTCCTCGTTGTGGATAGCGACAAGCAACAAAAAGAGAACAAGTAAACAAAAAAGTCAGTTTCCTTCATTAAATCAAATCTCCATCAGTGAATTCAACATGGCTGAGTATTGTATGAGCATTTTTACACTTTCAATTACCCCTAAGCAGTCACTCCCCATATACATCAGGTAGTGGCATGTTTAACGATTTCTCTTGGATTTTACTGTTTCTAAATCAACGTGGTTTTACTGTTTCAAGGGAAATGAAAGAGGATTACTTTCACTATAACGTGGCCCTACTCCAAACAGCTGCGCATTAGCAATGCATAATAAGTTGCTGAGTGCACTGAGGGGGCCCAGGGGACTCCACTGTCACCTTGTTTTACTCTTCACACATACGACCTCCAACTGTACACCAGTTATGCCACCTTAAGAACTTGTGCATTTAAGACTTCACTACTATGAGATGTATGCTTCTGCTCTTTCTCCATCCACATAAGTAAATTTAACAAGATGCAGGTTTATTTATGTAAGAATTACATATTCTTCTTGCAGAGTTATTTTAAACCCCAATGCAAGTCACAGAACCAACAGAGGTGTCAGCATGATAGAAATCCAGAAATCCTTTAATCTGATTTGCATATACCGTTTTTTTTCTGTTGAAGTTTGATTTTAAAAAATCAAAATTATTTCAGTCTGAAGTCTGAGAGCATCGACAGCGCAGAAGAACTATTTGTTTAGTGTTTGAAAAGCAAAGGCTCTTGTATTGGATTTGTTTAAGAGCAAGAAGTGCGTGAGACCTGCCACTATCTACAACGAGGAGGTGGAGATGAGGTGGCTATCAAGTACGGGGGTTGCATATCAACACCAAACTGCACTGATAAGAGAGTAACTTTGCTAGAAAAGGTTAGCTTTTATTCTTTGGAAGGCTCAGATCTGCATCATACTAGTACAAATTTACTAGCAAGTAGCCAGTGGCAGTTTACATCCATACAGTGAGAGGTTGCAAGAGACATCCTTGTTAAAAGTACTAAACTGCCTGGAGACAGTAACTGAAGGGAGGCATGGGTCTACACCAGATCTCTGTGAACAACAAGTTTTACCTAAAGTGGAGTTAAATTGGCAACAGCCGACGCAGCATCCTATTAAGGTGCAGAACGCGGAGTCTTTGGCGTCACTGTGTGCCGATGGCTATGAGGCTGTAGAATAATTTTTTGCCCAAATGGACTCTGCCTGAAGCAATCAGAAAGGCACCAAAGCCGAGAGTTTGTACCGTTTTTGTAAACTACCCTGGATTGCTTGGTGCATTCTTCAGGTCTATGTTTGTTTGTGCACGTTTCCCATCACCATACCCCGTATGATGCATTCCATAATTCTATAACATTACTGTGATTATGTTACATCTGGACAGGTTCTGGTTCCATCATTGCGCCGTAGATGCAAAATTAGCTGAGATATCTTATTTTGCAAAAAAACCAAAAAAACCCCCCCCAGACCTTTCTGCTCACACAGAAATGAAGGAAGCTTAAGGATCAAGGTAGATGCAAAGAGTATCGGACTAAGCCATATTGAAAATAATTATCATTTCAATGCACACTACATTGCATTTCATTTATTTATTGTTCTTTGTAGAACAACAATAAATATATCCATCCATCCATGTGTAGACCAGCTCTGCATCATTTAACTCAACAACATCCTCCAGTTTCTCCCTTAGGATAAGCTTGAGGATGTTGTTGGATTAAAGACCCTCCTGGGGGATTGCAAGGCTTTCAGTCCACCCTGAGGGTGTATTTTTCTAGCAGAGAAACCAGGTCTGCCCCAGAGTCTCCTCCCAGTCAATCAAGTCTGGTGCGCCTCCTGCGGAGCCTCCTTTGAGCTTTGTTACTAAGTGTAGCCAGTTGTTGTTAACCACTGAACACCTGCTGAACTGTTTTCTCCTGGTGTTCAGTTGTTGTTAACCACTGAACACCTGCTGAACTGTTTGCTCCTGGTTTACACCTTATTTTTTTGTTTTTCTGTACTCTTGATAATACTCTTCCAAACTTCACATAAAGCACCTGCTTGTTTCCACGCATGTGACATGTTACAATGTTACACACTCAAATAAATCTTGTTTAGCATTTTAAATGAGGTTCTGGTTAAATTAAGAAATTATTTTTAAACCCTTTCAGATGTAAGCATTTTGGCTTACTCGCAGAAAATTAAGTGAAAAAATAGATCAAAATCTTTCAGGCAGCACTTCTAATGCTTTCATATTAACATGAGAAATCAGTGCTTACATTTAATTTGGGGCCCAGAGGGGAAAACACACATTAATATTAGTTTGTATAAGAAACAAAGAAGATGAATCTGTTTTGGATGACCTGCTGACCAACCTGTTTTCTGTAGTCAAGATCACTATTGACATCAGAATCTATGCTACGTATCCTATCCAAGCTCTAAATGGAGATCTAACTGAAACATGTAAAACAGGAATTTGAAACAGCTGATGTTTCTCAGAAATGAAAAACTATGCTTAAAAACTGTATTCTTGTGAAATTATTAGTTCATTTGTATAACACTTATCAAAAATGGTGTTACAAAGTGCTTCCCAGAAACACAGAATAAACAAACAAACTAGGAATAAATGATAAAAACAATTTACATATCAGTCGAAATAGGCCACACTCAAGTGTAACATCAAAATAAGAATAAGAATGAGTTGGTTCCACTGTAAAGAATAAATTAAAATTAACATATATTACCTAAAGGTTAAAAGAATAAGATGCAAGTTAGATATAAAATCTATGTTAAAATGTACAAAAAAAGGCCTAATGATTCAAATGAGACTAGCAGTGGTTTAACAGAAGACACAGACGAGCCCAGCTAGAGATCTTCAGGCAGATCATTTTACAACTGAGGAGCCCTAGCAGCAAATGCTCAATCACCTTTTGCCTTTAAGAAGTTGATGGGAACAGTTAATCTTGCCTGAGGATCTGGAGCTGAACTGGTTAAGATGGGAACATCACTTTAAGTATATATTCTGGGGCCAGGTCGTGAAGGACTTTAAAAGTAATAAGTAAAATCTTAAAATCAGTTCTAAAAGTAATGGGAGAAAGCTGCTGCAATCTGAAGTCTATTTCGTACTTTCTGATTGATCCCTGTTTAAAGACCACCGTAGTAATCTAACCAAGAGGAAATAAAGGCATGGATGACAATGAATGAGTTTCATTAAAATGCAGAAGTGATCATATTCCTTAGGTGATAATAGCAGGACTGGATAACCTTGCTTATATGTTTCTAGAAGGTGAGACAACCAGGTAGCACAACCAGTTTTTTGACAGCTGATTTCACATAAACTTGTAAAGGAAAAGGGAGAATTCATACTTGGATGAAGCTTATTTGACAGAACAATAAGAATGTTTAATTTTAGAAAATTTGGAAAAATATATTTCTTAATATCAGTTAATTTGTAAGACTGGGCAGGTTTTTGATTTATTGGAGTGATAGAAAAATGTGTCACTGGCATAGCACTGGAAAAAAAAAACATGTGTAGGTCCCAGTACAGACCCCTGAGGGTCTCCACAGTACAGAGTAAGCAGCAATGTGGTCACCGTAGAAAAATTCTGTCTGGTCATCGAAATTTTTTCATTGCAGATACACCTGCTCAGTGCTTCATCCCCTTGATCAAACTTTTATGGTTTATTGTTACATCAAGTAACATCAGAGAAGAACAGTGACTGGTATTAGCAGTTCATCTCTTACCTTGCTAAGCACAATATCTTTACTGTAGTGGTGTCTGACTAAACCTGACTAAACTAAACCTGACTAAAAAACTTTTAAAACATTTTGATGTAATGCTTCTAGAAGCTGTAGACAGACAATTGTCTATACAAGTTTTGTACTTTGAAATGGCTCTATAATTTTTTCAGTCCGAAGGATTTAGGCCAGATTTTTTGATGAGTGGCTGCACACAGGCTGTCTTTAAATACTCTGGAGAGTGGCCAAAGGACAGAGAACTGTTAAATATTTAAAGTAGAGAACTGTTAAGTATTTAAAGGGGCAGTGACATCCAAAACTTCAATTAAGCGTGTTGCAAAACAGATAAGTAATTATACAGTACAGCAGGCTATCCAAACTGAATTTTACATGATGTATACCCATTTTTTAAAAAAAGAAAAGGAAATGGGTATAGATCTTTTAAACAGCACTTGTTCATGAATTAAATGCTTGTAAGGACTGTGACAGCATAACATTGAAACTGCTACATCAGTGAAATGATTAAATAATCCAGCTTTAGGAAACCATCAGGTTTAAAACAAATATTTGGAACAAAGACTTTAGTCATAAAAAGGTGACCTAGTATTTAAGTCCTAGAGATGGTAGAAGTCAGTGGGGGATTATTGGTTAAAGTGGTCAGTAAGTTAGAAAATTATAGTTCTTGGTCAAGAGAAGCTTCTTAAAGCCAATATCATACAGAAGGCACAAAGCCAGTTTTCTGAGAGAAAAATATAAAAGTTTTACAAAAGAAAAACTGCAGCACACTCCCGCTGCCAACTGAGAAGTCTTATTCATATCACTGTTTTCCAGTAAATGGATTTTTATGCTGAAAAGTTGAAATACCCACTGACAAAAGAACTCCAGCTCACTCTGGTTTCAGTTCTCCTGAAATATCGGATTTGAATCACATCCCCTTCATGTGGTGGTGAAAGTTGTATAACTTTTAACCCTAATTAGCCAGTTCAGCCTGGACCAATATACTAGGCCAGTAAGTGTATCTGTTGGTACAAGTGATGATTGGTGTGATGACAAGTGAGGCTGTGAAAGGATAACTTACCCCTTTCGGTATTCGGAACACCTAAATTAATGGTTGGTATTGAAGGATCAGCATGATCGCTGTAGTACTCCAAAAATAAGGCATCCTTTTCCCAAGTCTTCTTTATCACTGGCACTAGGGATAGAAGGAGAAAAATCAATACAGTGTTCAGTTTCACAACAAGCAGACTTCATGTTCTGTGCAATGTTTTCTGACCAAATGAAAACATTCTGATATTCTGTATTTTTTAAGTAAATATTTTATTTAGGGAGATGAATCATTAAGGATAGTGAAATGATAAACTATGTTCCCTTTAATCCTTCCACTTTGTTCAGATTAGATTAATTCAGTATGTACCGACACTGTGCTCTTTTGTTACTTGGGGAAAAGCCTCTTTTGATTCTGGCTTGGATGACTGGCATTCAATATTTGATTAGTCATATGATTAGTTACACCAAAGTAAATCACAAAACTTTTCAAAGTAACTTGTAAAATAAAGGGTTTCTTGCCTTTCCTTTCACATTTCGGAGCTTTGACTCTGGGGATTTATGTCAGGCTTCAGAAATAATTTAACTTCATTGTGCTTAATGCCCAGTAGCACTGTGAAACCTGCAGCTTTTGGCAGTGGAAAGGTACTGCAGATAGCAGATTACTGTATATGTATTTTTCATTCTATTTATACACTGCATTTCAACTAGCTATCACAGGTAGGATAAGGCACAGTGAGCACCAAGTTGCTGACCTAATTCTTGGTGTCAAAGGTCAATGTTTTCCTCTACATTTTATTAGGATAGGATTCATGAATTTTTGGACATTTGAAAGTTTCTGGGCTGTTAAAGTCACAGAGTAGTAATGCAGAGAAACAGAGGATACCCTGACATCTACAGCAGCACCAGCAGCTCAAGGCTGTGTTCATCTCTCATAAATCATCAAAAATGAATCAAAGTGGCATGTTTAAGATTAAAAGAATAAACTAAAAAACAAAAAGGTTGTGTTCAGTGCCTGTACAGGTTCTGAACTGATGAGAAACATCAAGTACAATCAAGCACACATGTGGACATGTATCTTACATTACCACATTAAAGAGCTAAAGCAAACAAGTATATTCCAAAGGCATCATTCAGGTCAGATATTGACTGCTTTAGACAATCATTAGGTTAAAAAGAAAATGTTGAACACCGAGTGAAGCAGCAAACCCAACCTACACATGGATTGCTGTTAAAAAAAGACAACTGTGGCTCTTGAGGCTATAAAATGGTATTTTATCAGACAAATGCCACTTTAACTGAAGCAAACCAGTACATTAAAACAGTTAAAGCAGTGACCGTGTTACAAGATGGCATGAGGTTCTGTAGTTCTTAAGAAGTGGTGTAAATATAAAAGAAAATGGAAAGAGATAGGTGAATAAATTGAGTATCACAGTAAAAATGTAGTATTATTATACTACATTTTTTACTATCTGCATACCACATTTCAACTGGCTTTTAAGAAGGGTAACATGCCATTCTTTAATGTTTTATTTCATCCTATATTTTTGTCAACTCATGTTGACTTTTTATGTTTTGGACAGAATGAAAGCTATAGAAAACAACAACACTGACTTGATGGTTCTGCATTTATTTGTATTTTAAATCAGTGCAGAACCACAAAAAAAGTCCACTTAAGAACAGACCTGCATACGGATGTCTTTTTGTGGTAGTACAGGCTAGTTCCAGGTGCTACCTTCTTGTTTAGAAATCAATTTTACAATCATGATTTCGTTGAAAGTGAGCTACTTCAACAACCTCCAACTAAGCACAGTACTTTGGAAAATATGTAAGAAAACCATTCCCACTAAGGTGAAAACAAACTTGTTTCACCACCTGAGGCAAAAACACACCATTGTCTACAGCGGGTGATGTGTGACCCAAACGCCTGAACCTCGGATCACTGGAGCATTAGGTAGAGGCACTCCATGTTACATGAAGAGCAAACAGTGAATGGAACTAAACTGGTTAAAAAAGCTCAACCCAAGATACAACATGCAAGTTAAATAATGCCAGTTATTGTTAAACTAAAGTGTTAAGCAGTCAGATATACTTGTAGTTAATGTTTCTAGGAAGAACACTACCCAGGCTACTTTTGTGCTTACATTTGACTTATGCTGTGTCACTGCTATTGCACTACAATGTTGCTGCTGCTGGCAACAAGTTTCAATAGGTTCACACTTCTAACTAGGCAATGTGTCATCAATGATAGTAGCTCGTAATTGAAAATGCCCTTCATTTATTGACACTCAAATGGTGATTGTTGCTCAGTGTTTTTTGTTTCTGTATCGTCAAAAATATTGCAAATTTTCTTGCAATATCGTAATATAGTTTTGAGGGTCTATTCCCCACCCCTAATGAGAGTTCATCCTACTGTATTTCATTGTCTTTGTAATCGCGACAGCTACAGAAGATTAAAAAGCCTTCACACTGATTGACATCTTAAATTAAACGTGATACACTTTCATGTCTCTTGCTTTACGCAGCTAAGCTAACCTTTGATGTCTAAATCTAATATTCATTTTCATCTTGTCTGCATTTGAAACTGATAATAGCTGCTTGGCAAAGGAAATGTAATTAAGGTAATTAGTGGAATTGCTTTTGAGTGACGCCCTTTACGTATAGTGTTCAATTTGTCTGATCCATCTAAAGTTAATTTGAAATTTGATCTATTGACTTAGCCCGCAACAGTTTTATCAGTTTAAAAGAGGAGTACATTTACTATAGATAGCTTAATGTTAGGGAGTGCGTGCCAGTAAGTGGCATTGCTGGATGACTGAGCATTTGGAGCAATAAGGGAGACACAGAAAAAAGTATACCTAAAGGTATTTTTATCAGTCTAGACATAACAGTGATGGAAAGATTTACAGAAAGAGTTTGCTCATACAATCATATAGGTCAAAGGCAAAGCAAATCAATTATGAGAAAGCAAGAGGACAGAAATGTGTGCTGTATAAAGGGAAAATGTTCATTTCTGGATTTGGTATGAGCGGGAATGACTCACCTCTTTCACTGTGAAACTTCTTGCATGTTTTCACAGCAACAAATATATCTTCTTTATTTACAGGCTCCCCCTTTGATAAAAATAGGAGACATGAGTCAAAGACAAAAAGCACACATATCACATATAAGTAAACCTGAAACTCGACATGTAATGCAGCTAAATAGCTGAAACTCAGTTTCCAGGCTATATTAAATGTCCAAGTGATTAGTGGGAGTTCATATCTTCAAAGTGAAATTAGAATTGGATTTTTCTTTCATATGGTCTAAGGTCATTTGTCCTTCTAGTTGCCTTAGGTTCTCCTTTTGAAACTAAAGACAGACAGTATCTGATAACCGTGCAGCATATTTGAAGGGATGCAGGAATGAATTCCGTTTTCATTTGTAGCATCTGTAGTCTCGGAGTGAAAAAACAACAAACAAAAAAACAAAAAAAACACACATGATGTGAGAGACAGAAAGCAATGAAAGAAAAACGAACATCTGAATGTGCTTTGACAATTTCTTTTTCAAAAACAATTCACTAAATCACCTTCAGACAGAGTGCATTAAAAGTGTATGCCACATTAAAAACATCATCAGCTGGTGAACAAACTGTTACTTTTTCAACAATATTAATAAAACAAAATTCTATGTAATGTAAAGATCTCTTGTGCCATGTTAAAGCCTGAGCTACAAATACGAACTAAAAGACACACAAGGTACATTTAAATATTAATGGAGAAAAAACATTCTTTGCTTTTTTACATAATGCATAAAATGTCAGAAACAAGTGAAAAATGCTCATCACAATCCGAGCAGAGCCAAAAGTGGCCTCTTCAAACGGTCTTTGAGCGGTCCAAAACTTAGTTTATTCTTCACTATAAAAAAAAAAAACAAACAAA
>VUQG01003274.1:120528-140154 GCA_015106755.1 Etia nguti
GAAAAAAAATTAATTTTTTTTAAAAAAAAAAAAAAAAAAAAAGACAAACAAACACAAAAAAATAAAAAAAAAAAAAAACAGACCTCAAGGATGCTACGATTTTGTTTATTCTGGATCTCACGCCTCCCAATCAGTTTTCTTCTCAGGCCTCGTTGTTTCTTGTTGGCCTGTTTAACTAATGTTTTGAAAACGACTGTTGCAGGGTGGGAATTTGAACAATCTTCTGCTCTGAAATGTTTAGCATTTTGATAGAAACCGCTCTACAATAAGTTTAGTTATTGCCTAAAATAAAAACAACAGGCTTTGCTGTCGTTGCCACTTTGGTTGTAATCATTTTGCCCTCTTAAATCTGCCTCTTGAGGGTCCTGATTCTTTTGTCGACACTGCAGCTGAGTGCTGCTCTTAAGCCACTTGCCAATTTGTCTCACAACTGTTTTGTTCACTGTCCGATTACGATACGTCCCCTCCTGTTCTGTCTGAATGGAAACTTCTCCCTGAATACTTATTAAACCTGTGACCTTCACGTTTCTCTGCTGGCTGCTTGGCTTGTTGTCCTGTTTTCTGTTTAAATGAATGTCGTTTTATGAGGATGGCGAGTTCCGTGGAGAGGGAGGTAATAACCACATGAATATAAATCTGACAGTTTGCACTGCAGCAAACATGTACCAGACTCAAGACCACAAATGCACATACACTTTGTGATTTGAATAACAAATGAAAAGATCAGATTCAATTTTTGTTTTTTCTGTCAAAACCAGGAGGGGGAAATCATGAAAAATTAAAATGGAAAAACTCAGAAATGGGACACTCTCAGCAGCAAGCTCTGGCATCTCAAATTCAACTCACCTCACCTTATCCACAAAACTCGAGTCGCATCCATCCCAAACAATCACTTCTTACTAGTATTACTGATCAATTTATGGTGTGTGTGGAACCAAATGCTGCAGGCTAAAGAATGCCATACCCTTCTAATAAGTTCACAAACCAAACTTCTCTCAGCTTGAGCAAACATCATAAATACACTGGAGATCCTGTGGAGAATTTTGCTTAGAATTCAGCACAGCATAGTCAGTTACAGCAAATCTAACCAACACAAAAAAATCTAGCCCAGCAAGTATGATTAAGCTTCAGTAGGAATTCTACTGACCTTACTTACATTCTGACCTAATCAATTTTTTTTTCTCCATTAGTTACACCCACTCACTGGCTCCCACTCAGATACAACAAAAAATAAAAAAAACGTCCTAATGGAGGCTTATAAAGAAAACCAAAACTGCTTTCGTTTTTTGCATGTTTCCCCAATGCAAAATTTAGAAAGTAGAAATATCTGCTACAGATTCATGACACAATAAATGTGCGTCATGATTTATGTTTCAATGACAAATACAACAAATATTCAAATATAATGCAAGTGTTCAGGTTAAGATACAGACAGAGCAATGTGTGAGCTTGAAAAAAGGCATTGGATTGCGATCTTTGACATTTGACAGTAAATACATAGATAAATATTTAGATATAAGAAAAAAAAAAGCGGAATAAAACATCTGATTTGACTTTGGAAACAAACTGAAAGGATGTTGCTTCGCAATTGGCTGATGTCTAAATTAATTTGGCAAAACAAATCAAAGACTTCCGTCTTTTCTGGTTCCACAGTATGCGGTATAAAAGCAGTACTTCACTATGAAATGTCAGCATGGCTTGGATTCAACCTTGGGCATGAGGGCCATCATACATCACATTACATGACTGCCAATATCTCACAGCGAACCATCCTCTGTTTTGTGCTGTCATTTAATTTTGCTCCCTGGGAATTGAGGACAATCAAACTGATCCAAATACAGAGCAGATACTCACACACAGTGGAGGCTTTTTGCTCAGAGTGGTTGCACAGTGGCTGGCCTGGGGAGAGTCCTCTGGCACAGTACACAGCTCAGGAACTGCAGTGAGATGTGGACCCTTCCCATTGTCCCAGATATACAAGGCAACCTGAAAAAAATCCAGACTCATGTGGTCAAGCTTATGAGTTAAGGACAGATTGCAATCCTTAAGACATTTATGACTGATTTTTAAAAAAAGGAAACGTGTGCTGCTTTTTGTATTCTTTTATAATAAAAAGAACAGTTTAGAAAATTCTAAGGAGCATATTCACTATTTAAGCCGAATAACAAAAAAGAGAGCTGTTGAGTATTACAGCATTTCTTTCTGAAGAAGAAAATCTGGATTTCAAGTTAAATATTCTACATGGAGAAGACAGAGATGTTACAGTGTAAGAATGAGTCATGAGATGCGACAGCTAGTGCTGTCTGAATTGTGGAGACTGTCTAAAGTAGCAGAAAAATACAGAAACTGTAAACTTACCAGCAATGAACTACTGCAATTCATGCAACATATTATATGTACAGTAATATTTAAAGCACACATTTCATTTAACAAAAAAAATATATAAGAAAACTCTGAATTCTATATTTTTTATATAAGGTAGGTAGAAGGTGTAATATTTCTACTCAACTGAAAGAGATCTAACTGCACCACCATTTTTCAGACTGAGCCAGATAAGTCTGATGTTGTGTTTATTCAACAAAATCCCTAGACGCCTCTCTGGCTGAATTTCAGTGATAAAAAAAATAAGAGCCTCAATACAGCACCATGACAATTCTCCAAAGTAATGAGATTTCACTTCAAGGTTAGATGAATTTCATGCCTTGCTCTTTTTGCGCAAATAAATTATAACAGGCTGGCATTGACTTGAGAGGGAAAAAAAACTGTTGGTTGCAAACCAGTAGGCTCGTGATCTCGCTCCATACAAAACAGCAAATGCCTTGCATAGTATCTTACCTCATGTTTAAGGTCAATAGTGAAGTCAGATTTAAGTGGCTCCTCTTTCACTTTGTTTGCAAGCCTAAAATAATAAATACAATTTTGAAATCAAACACACAGCAAATAAATAGTAAATGTATAAATGTATGTGCAAATATACGTGATAGTGATGTAACCTTATTTTCTGAAGCCTGCATGAAGAATTCAGTTTTACAGATTTATTGCACATACTCACCGAACAACTAAGGGGATGCTTAAGGCCCATGAGGCAGCAAAGTCTGGATATTTAAAGATGGAGGGGTTCTCTGCAAAGGCATAATGATGGATGATGGTCGACTCCTCATCAAAGAGGGGCTTACCCAGAAACCACTCCTGATAAATAAGTTTAAGAGACACATTTCACTATGTTACACCTAAAAAGTTTTTATTGTTTTTCCCATTAACATGCTGTGAAACATCATGAAAGGAAAAATTTGCACTTGTGGCCTAATTTAATTTTCGCACTGCACTTGTCAGAAAATCTTTGAAATTATTTCCAGTGAATAGGTTTGTTGCTAACTGGGGAAATAATTAGATTTCTTCACTGAACAAAGTTCAAAGATGACAGATATTGTAGCTACAAAGGCTGTGATCATGGTTCTTGACATATCTGGTGGAAAAAGAATAATTTGACAGTTTTAGAAAATCCCCCTAGAGCTGAAGTAGATCGAGTTAAAAGGAATAGTCCAACAGTTCCGTAAACATATTCATGCTTCTGATGTAGAATTGTTAAGAAGCCCAACACCATCCTCTTATATCTGTACAGTAAAGTTAGCTGCCAGTTAGCTTATCTTAGCAGGCCTAAAGCCCTGCTGCAAATCCTACCTTTCATAAAGGTTAAAAAGTTCCTTTGTCAAGTTTCCACTTTTTTGTGTTGAGTTTTATGGTCACTGTGAACATGACTTGTGTAGAGGGGTTTCTAATATGTTACTTGAACCATTAATACCAATAAGACAGACCAAACTGGGATGCGTCTAAACCAGAACGTCAATGCTGTAGTAGCTCAACCAGCACATTATCCATCATAAATCACAGGTTACTGTAATGTGTGAGAAATAGAAAGAAAGAGACACATTTTGATCGGCTGTATTGCACAAACTAATGAGAATTAAAATTCACTAAGCCGTCAAGGGGGCTCACAAACGCAGGCCACAAAGTAATCTGGTTGATCACCAAATAAAAGTGTTCAAGAGTATTTTGACTACATGGTCAGTAGTAACCACGGCCAGAAAAAGCATGAAAATATACATCAGCGTAGCACTGATTATATTACTGCTATTAGCATAATGGAGACCCCAACCCAACCACGCCTTCCCAATGTGGGAGTCAACCATTAGGACTACTCCCTCCATGATTATGACCAATCAGACCATGATCATCAGGATACATGTGGTGGGCAACACGTGTGGCAAAGCAATATTTCAAGGAATAAATATCATTTGGTGTTTCTCTCATTTTGTGCATGAAAAATGTATTTTATGTTAACAAGTTTGCTAAATGGTTAGTTCTGAACTGTATTCAGTACATCAGGAGTGAAAATATGGTGAAATTTAAATTCTAAGTAGTGTTTGTGAAGGTTGTGCTGTGAAAATGGAAATATGTCTATAAAATGACAAATATGGCATTAACCTTCAGCAGAGTATGTGTGAAAACCCACTAGGTCACTGTATGTAAGTTTCACTAAAATCTGACCATCTCTCAACAAGGAGTAGCACTTCTTGTGAATCGTAGATGGATGGATAGAGTGGCTACAATCTGTTTAATTAAACACTTGCTTTTCTTTATTCAAGCCCAGCAACAGGTGGCACAGGCTAGTGCACTCTTAGTGACGGTCACAGCCCTGGATAATTTCCAGTTGCATCAGGAAGGTCATCCAGTATAAAATCTGTGGCAAATCAACATGCGGATCAAGCCACTGAGACAACTTGCTAAATAAGGGAGCAGCCAAAACTACCTTCTTCTTTTCTTTGTTCGATTTAGTTTATCAAATAAATCCACAAATTGCAACTACAGTATATCACAAGTTGCACTGTGTTTAATTACTGTCATGCTCTGGCGCCTAACTGGTTGAAGTTAATTGGAAAGTGGCAACTCATTTCTGTGAGGAGCCTTCGCTGCTTAAAACAGTCTGATATGAAATCCAATTTTGTGACTTAACATGAGGCTGACCCCACTAAGCTATAACACCTGAGAGAGAAGATTTTGCCTTAGGGCATGTTGTAATGAATCAAGTCATCAGGGCGTTGTATCTGTTGCTGGCTTCGCTTTAGGATGATTTTCCGGAGATGCGTTGAATAATGAAACGGATCTCTAAGTTGGAACCGAAATCCCACGCAGGGTGGAAATTGCCTTTTATGACAATCCAAGGGCACAGCAAAGCGAACTTCTTACAAACAGCTTAAATCTCAAAAACAAATGTTAAAAGTGTGCCACAAATTTGTGTTATTTAAATAATTCATAAATGAAGAACTGAAGGAGAAAGTTATTTTGCTGACCTCAACTAAGAGAAATGACAATTCCAATGCATGAATTTCTGGAGTGCTCATTCAATATTTATACTTGGCATACTCCACCAACCCATATAGATGAAAAATAATTTCATGAGTGGAGGGACAGGCCTTAAATTAGGTCTACAGCTGAGACTGGAGTGACATATCTGACAGGTTACGCTGTGTGCTGGTGGTGCTCAGTGCAGCTCGACCGTTGCAAAGAAGCTGCAGCCAACTTGATACTGTATCTCATATAACTGAAGCAATGATCAGCTAAGCTGGAATGAAAACAGGAAGCTTTGGTGTCACTGATGAATTTCTTAAAAAGGAGGAGAGAAAGCGACTGAGAGAGAGAAAGACAGATGTAGATTAGAAGAAAATATTTTACGCTTACTTTATTTTTGTCAACTTTTGCAAGGACTTTGTTGAGGGCAATCAACTTCACATTTGTTTCTTCCTCAAGAAATACAATCCACGAAGAGTTTTTCCCAAAGGAATGCGATAAGCTGAGGACACACACGCAGGCAGAAATATATAGAGTTAAATAATAAAAACATTTCACTTCAGTCTAGTCTGAGAAGATATCTGAGGCTGAGGCTCCTGACCCAGTCAGATCAAAGCAGTCACAACATTTTCCCCAGAGGACAGAAAGACAAAAAAACAACACAAGCACACTGAGTTCTTTCAGGGAGGAAAGCCTTTCTATATAAAGGTCTGGGAATATTTCTATGCTATAAGTCTTTGCCATGGATGATGAGGACACATTTAGATGCTATTACACACCTCCCCAAAACAATCATAAAACATATTTTTGATTTTTTAAAAAGGCTCAGGCATGTAGACAACTAAAGCTAATGCCTTTATCATGCTGTTCACACCACTGAATACCTGTTGTCACGTCTACATGCACATTAAGAAGGCATTTATCATACCATGAAGCAATAAATCACTGTTACTGTGTTAGTAATGGCTTCTACGCAAATGTGGCAACAAAATGTCCTCAACACATCAAAATTTACCTTCAAAATTTCAAATGTACACAGTGGAAATTGACAGAAGCCAGTGTTTCTCATATGTAGTCCTCAGCATAAAGCTGAGTTGTGTTAACTGTTTGTTAATCACACCCAATCTTTACCAGTTCGGGGATACTTACTAAGGCAGCAGAGGAAGGATGCTCCAGTCGCCTTCATTTTCTGATAAACTGTGAAGAAGCAAAACCATCGGTGGTTTCTGAAAGAAACAACACACAAAAGACAGATAAAAAAATCTTCTAATGGAGGGAATGGAAATTCTTATGTTCTATGTAAGTTTCATAAGACTCATGTCTCTTGTTATTTAACATGTTTCCTTTATATATATATTTTTTATGTTTTAGCTGATTTCCTCCAAATCCTACACACTGTACAATATTGTGTGAAGACAAGGTCTTCTTTATATTTAGTTGGAAAACAATTCAGCAATTTGTACAAATAATCATGGAAATGCAGTATTTAAGGCAAAAATAAAGTTTGTATCATTCTAACGAGCTTGAAAGCTAATTGTTTGATTTGAGCACCTTTATTCTTGAACACAGCCTGAACTCTCTTAGACAGGCTTTCTTGAAATTTCTTTAGGTAGCCTTCAGGAACAGTTCTTCAGGCTTTTTGATGGACATTCAAAGCTCTTGTTTGGATATTGGCTTCCTTTTGTTCTATTCTCTTTTAAGATGATACCACACTGCTTCAATAAGAATGAGGTCTGGACTCTGGGGAGGCCAGTCCATGATTGATAGGTTTCCATTGTGTAGTCTTTTTGGGAGGGGGGTTGTACTGTATTGGCAGTGTGTTGGGCATGTCATGCTGAAAAATTATGACAAAAAGTTGCCAATCAGATGCTTTCCACATGGTTTTGTATGGTGGATTGAAATTTGATTTCTGTTTTCACAGTTTTTTGTTTTTATAATTGCAACAATGTTAACAAGATCCCCATCACCACTGGATGAAATGCACTCCCAGATGCCCTTAGACACTTTTGTACATCTTTCCTAACCTCCTCTCTACATATTAATGACAATTTGAACCAAAAATTTCAAATTTTTCCATTAAGGCCATTTCTGATGAGGCTTCGGCAAACAGTAGATGGATCAACTGAAGGGTCAGATTTATCTCTCAGGTTCTATAAAAGGTGTTTGGTGGATTTTTTCCTATTTCTTAAGGGCATGACTTTCAGGTACTGTTCATCTAATATAGTTCATTTTTTAGGTCTTTCCCTTCTTCTTTTGTCCTCACCTTTTTTTTTTTTTAAGGCACACAACACTATATGCCAAATTTTTAACTAATACCTTTTTCAGAATCACCTTGTTGGTGCAAAAATAACAAAATTTGCCTGTCAAACTGTATTACCTTTGGAATCTATACTTTTTCATAGATTCAGCGAAAGAAATGGGAATAAATGTGTTTTTGGCACAGGCTGCAAGTAACAAAATGCCTAAAAATACTATTTCAAATTGGTTCTTTGATAAGTTGTCTGTTATGTGTAAACAGAACATGAGTGCCTTTTTATGTCTAAAGGATTCATAGGTCAGCGTTAAGTGGATTAACGAAAAAAAAAAGAAAAAGAAAATGGTCAGGTACAAGGAGTGGACTGAATATAAATGAAAAAGCATCCAATGTCCAAAGACAAACTTTGGAAGACCTTCAGAAAGCCCTGAGAACTCTTGCTCAAGACCAATTACAAGAAAGTCTAGCTCGTAGAAGCTAAATATGAAAAACTGAACTGTGCATTACCAGCTTTGCATAATACTGTACTGTGTACAATTTTGCAAATCAGACTGGTGTGTTTTACTGTTCTGCACAGCACAGCTACTGTTTACTATTAATTTCAGTAAATCAATAAGTAAGTCAATTATTTAAAAAAAATATTGTCACTTTGATGAATGTATTTGTTAAACTACTCTGTTTATAACTTGGTTTTTCAAATATCTGGGTTATGTGTTGCACATGTAAAACCTCTCATCATATTTTCATGAATCTGTATACGCTCATTAGAATATTCCAAATGAAACCATCATGCTGAAGCATTTTAACGAACATCAAGTTTTCCAAACAACGATGGGGAGAAATCAGGATCTCAGAATGCATGACATTTCTGTCTCCAAAAGTTGATTCTGTTCATCTGGACGTAGCGTTTTGTGGGAGAAACGTTTCGTCACTCATCCAAGTGACTTCTTCAGTCTCAGCTGACTGCAGGTTTCCCCAATCTTATAAACAGTACATTTGCATAACGACTGAAACCAGCCCACTGAAGGAACAATGGGCTTCGCCATCTTACAATGCTGTGATTGCAGCCATTCCCCAACTCTCTGTGAATGGTACTCATGGCCATTGATCAGTGGGCTTTGATCAGTGGGTTTTGGTCAGTGGTTGTTGATCAATGGTCATGAGAATTTGCATAATTAAGATTAAGGAACTGCCCTCCCAGCCCATTGTTCCTTCAGTGGGCTGGTTTCAGTCGTTATGCAAATGTACTGTTTATAAGATTGGGGAAACCTGCAGTCAGCTGAGACTGAAGAAGTCACTTGGATGAGTGACGAAACGTTTCTCCCACAAAACGCTACGTCCAGATGAACAGAATCAACTTTTGGAGATTTACTTTCCTGGATGATTGAGAATGCATCAAGATGACATTTCTGTCTTTCGAGATGGTCACTGTATCAGATTAGTTGATTGTGGCATTAGAAAAAAACATGATGAAAAATATATAAAACTACGTCCAGAGCAGCTGCTGCTGCTACTTCCTGTCCTTACACTAAAATATATACTTTGATAAGAAAGAAATAAACAAGAACAGGATATTTCAGGATGTGTTCAGTGCCTACAATCCCTTCTAAATAAAAATTTCCTTTTGAGTGGCCAGAGCTGAGAAATTGTGTGAGGATTGTCTGAGAGAGCCAATGTTTCATTTCACACTGTGAGGAAAACAAAGCAGCAGAGCGTAAGACCCCGTGGTTCATTACAGCATGGTCCACTCATCATGCAGGAAGTCAGGGAGAACAGTCTCCTCTGAGTCGTTCTGTCTAACGGCAGCATGTTTGATTTAGCTGATGAGACCGACACTGTGTATACATATTAATCCTTATTAGTCAGCTGAGGTTTATTATCTCTAACCAAATGACACAAGTTTACTCTTAAAACGAATCACACGTCTGACATCCACCATGTTTTATTAAAATGTTCTCTACTTGACATTTACACCATTGCTGTTCCATGAAAAAATAAAGGGGAAAAAATAAAATTAAAGACGCATCATCTTCAGATAATAATGCAAATTCAAAACGAGAGCTTTTTCTTCAAAAAGCTATCGACATTCTTTTGATAAAAGGCATTCAAGAAGAAAAGACGGATAGTTTTATAGCAGTTGTGTGCGAGCTGCAAACTGCTAATCAACAGATAAGAGCCAGTCCTCACGAGGACATGAAATGGACCCTGATTGCTTGCTGACTAGGAAGATAATGGGGGTCAGTGGGACCTGGCTGTAATACAGTCATAGAAAGCTTCTACCAATAAGGGCTGGAGGAGAGAAAAAAGATCCAGCAGCCACCTGTAAAAATAAGGACTACAGTTGAAAAGAAAATCCATTTTTCATACCAACAAATTTTCATCACTGTGGCTTCTTAAATGCATGAATTGCTATTACAGTGATGAACAGGAAAGCATTAAAAACATGCACATTGCACTACTGCTGTTAAAGGTTTTGGTTTAATCGCATTTTGCTGTAGTCTCAGAGCGTCTCTGTGGATATAAGCATTGGCTAAATGACAAAAACACTATAAATGTAATGTGAATTTTCCCAGAAGGCAGAATGTCAGACTGTAGGAACATGGGCTGTGAACCGACACAGAATGCACAAGTTCCTGTGTGTAAATCAGTGTAACACAACCTTTAGGAGTCCAATGAGGATAAAACAGAAATATCAGAAAGTTTCCAGTTAACTGACCCTGAAACTTCACAAAATTAGAGAAACAGTGTCAGCTTTTAATTATTTAATTATCTAAAACAACATTTTGCTTACATTTCCAAAACGATCCAAGGTTATCTCATTTCTGCATTGTCGTCGCTGTGTTTTTGTGTCTCAAAAAATGATTTATAGATATTTTCCTGACATTTAGTTTTCTGTTCCAGAGAACTGTATATATCTACAATAACAATAAACAGCAAAAGTACAATCTTAGCAAGTCTCTTTGGCTTTGATGGCTTTCTTTCAGTGCTTCTATAACACCCTGTAAGACTGTTAGAATTATAAGATTTTCTGTGATGTGTCTCGAAGGTGTGACTGTAGACATAGACAGCTGGTTATAACTTATGTTTGGCTTTGGATGATAGGCTGGCAGACAATAATATCAATTGGATTTTACATTTTATCTAAGCTATTCGAACACCTTTTTTTGCTTTTGTTTTGGTATATTTTTATTCTGACAGCAATTTGGCAAAACAGGATCCTGCAAAACAGAAGCAGCTTTCACAAAAACTGGCACTTGATGATTTTAAGAGCTATTCTAATTGAAAATATTTTAACATGTTAACTGAACTTGGACCTCAGTCATGGAGGCTAGAGCTCTCTTGGCGATCATTCAGCAACTACTCATGGTGAGGGACAAATGTGTATTCCCTAAAAGAAATGTGTATACTTTTTGACTGGTTGAGGAGATTGTTCCTCCAGTTTGCTGGTAGTTGGACTGCTAAATGGCAAATGGACTGGTTCTACTCTAACCTAGCACTCAAAGCTGCTAGGTGAAAGTGGTCTCAAAGAGGTATATGACGCTGCACCGAAAAGCTGCTGCTTTAGGCAAACTACTGGTGCTACAGTCACCAGTAGTTTGCCTAAATTATGCCAACTTATCTGCAAACACTTGCAAGCACTACTGTCAAATGTGCAACGCAAACTGGAATTGGAGAATGTTCACCATCAAAATAAAACTTGCATCTTCTGAATTGTGTTGGTTGTAGTGGTATGGCACAACTGTTACTCTGAAGGCCAGTCAAAGTGTGTTTATGCAGTGAGTTGAAATGGTGAGTGTTTGCAGACAAGTCGGCGTCTTCCTAACAAACTTCAGGGGACCACAGCGATCCGCTAGTGACAAAAGAAATTTCTGGTGCAGCTCTTTGCAAACGATTTCCCCTGTGGACAGTCAGCAAAATTCCAACCTTCACTCACTGCCAGTTCAGGAAATACACATGTTGCCATAGGCGCTGGTCATACTCTAGGGTGTGTGACTGAGGCCTTACTTAGATGACTACTGTAGATACCTTATTAAGCTATGTTTAAGTCTGTCTGTTTATAGACATGAAAAGAAAAACAAAGGAGTAAAAGAATATAAATTCTGATTCATATCTGTCAGGAGCAAAAGTTATTTTAGTTCACTTCTTTTGTTGTGAGATCCTGGTGGATGGATGGGTCAAGTTTATATTATGGAGCAAACCACTGCTCCTTCCTTTCCTTGCTCCTAAAAGTAGTTATTGGTAGTTGCTTTCATCACTGCCACTATCACTCCCTATCATTAACCAACTACTCAAAGATGATTGTGCCTGGATTTATCCAAACCTAAACTATAGCAGTTTCAGATAAGAAAATGTTTTTTTCATGAAAAATAAGAGATTTGTTGCAGTGAAGTAATTTTGCTTTGTCAATGTTGGCATTCAATTAAAAAGGAATTTAAAAGGTTGTCCCATTACAGATACAGATGTTCTTTTGTTGTTTCATTTAGTGAACTTATTAAATGAGAATTATTTTGCTTTTTACAATTAAAATTAAATGCAGGAGCAAAAGATCACAACATTTTATTAAGTCATGAAATTAAAAACTGAACACGGTGAAGGTAAACAATGAAATAAAAGTTTTTAATTAAAAAAATACACGTATAAGAGGGAAAATTGTTGTTCCCATTGTCCTCTCTCCCCCTTTTTGCATTTGCAGTTTTTCCATCAGACATTTTACGCTTTATAAATTCGACTAGATTTTAATTTTGGGTTAAATCGTGTTTCATACAGACCCACATTAAATTTTAACATGTTAACGTGTTGAATATGCAGCCTTTGTGTAGCAGCAGCTTTCACTCTCTGTGAGTTTTTTTGTACATTTCAATGAAAAGGTTTGATTCTAATTTATCACAAATCTTTAAACTCTTTAAAAAGCTGTTAAGCATTTACTGATGTCTCTTTAAGAAGATGCCGGCTCTGAAATTAGTTTGTGTAATTGCATGCAACAGATGCTAAAATGCCAGTCATCTCTGAGATCACAAATGCAAACAGAACATGATGTGGCAAGTCTGTCTCATCTCATAAAACTTGATGTGGATTAGTGTAACTAAATCTCATCGTGACAAGTCTTGTCGTCTTGCATAAACTAAGACCACTGTTTATTACAGCAAACATGGAATCATATTTTTAAAGCGTACCAGCTATTAAAGTGTGCAATATAAAATCTGACCTATAAAAATTTAATTAGACATTAACTCTAATTTCTTATTTTTGGACTTTCTAATTCTTGTGGTGTAGTGTGCGCCTTTGGGATTGTTTTCATACAAAGATGAGACAAAAAGAAAGACAATACTGGCTCCAGTAATTTTCAAGGGAAGGGTTTAAGGGTTTAAAGTTGTTGCTGAAAAACTGATTGCTTTTTTAAAATGGGAATAGACCTTTTGAAACGCTTCAGTTAGGTTTTAGAGTAAAGCACAGCACAGACACTGCACTCCTTAGAGTGATGATTGCCAGTGATGCTGGAAAATATTTATTAAATGTCTTTAACAATGTTAAAGACATTTCAATAAATGTCTTTAACATTTATTATTATTTGGCATTTTTGGTCTACTTTTAAATTGATTTTATTCTTATTTACAGGATAGGTCTCTTGGTGTAAAACCTGGCAATTCATGTTCATCCTCTATAAAAATGATCCATGGAGTACCTCAGGGGTCTATCTTTGGACCTTTTTTTTGTTCTCTGTACATGTCACCCTTAAGGCATGCCATCTGTAGATATAGTGTGAATTTCCACTTCAGTGCAGATGACATGCAGCTTCACATCTCTTTTAACCCCAATGACATTTATCAACTCAACATACTTTATCCATGATCAAATACTGGATGGCACAGAACCTCCTTTATTAAATATGAATAAGACTGATGTAATCTTTATGCGAATCTTGTGGTCCTGATGGAGCGCTACCATATATGACATCTTTGGGTGTTTGTCCATGAATTTTGGCCAATATTTTAAAAATCTTATCTTTTGCGACAAAGCTCCTTGGCTTGAACAGGCATGTCAACTCTATTGTCTCCTCATTCTTTATGGAGCTCAGGAGACTGAGTTCACCCATCTCTTTTCGTCCACTTATCCACTTTTGCTGTTTTAATTTTGAATTTAATTTTTGTTTCTTAATTTTCTTGTGCTGTAAGTTTTGCATTCTCTAATTGAATGTAATATTGTTGTTAGCAACACTGCATTGACTATTTAACTGAACAGATTATATCATACATTGCACTACATTAAATCTTCTCTGAATAGATTTGAAGAAAAGAAGTAATTCGGTGTTTTGACCCAGGCTGACATAACGCTGATGTTCTTACTGGAAGTTTAAAAATCCCTTAAAATGCTGAAAACAAACAAACAAACTTTTGATGATGATTATTAAGTACGTAAGTGGTCACAGCGATACATATGCGAAAATCAAAGTTACACAACTCACTGGATTTCCATAACAAATAAAATATTAAAAGCACATGAGAAGCTATTTCAAACTACACTTTCAAACTTCTGACTTAAAAGTACTTTACAGGTTAATCTGGAACTACCATGAATTATAATACTGATATTTAATATTTGATCTGATGAGCAATGAGTAACGTCGCAACTAGTAAACACTTAGCAAAGTGTTTATGTTTAAATGCTTTAGTGTGTAGATTTTAAATGAAAAACAAGATTAATTGAATTTCATGATAAAATTAGTGTTGACACCATGCAGCAACATAAACAGAAAGAACTCATATTCAGATGAGGCTGTTGCTGATAGCTGATATCATGATCAACACATATTTATACTAAAATGTACCACCACAGGAAAAACGCGTGCACATTGAGTCTTACCTCCGTAAAACCGCGTGCCTGCTTGAGCAATTCCTCTCTCCGTCTTTCTGCCTGCCTCAAATGGAAGGAGTTGCTTTGACTCTGGATGACGAACACTATCTCCCGCAGGTCTGGAGGAACACAAAGGACAAAAATGTGTGACTGCTCACATACTGTGAAAAACGATCATGGCAATCGATGACCTTCTGCAAGCAAGACAAGATAAGAGCCACAGCCTGAATAACAGAGGTGACTTTTGCTAATATCCATTACTGGCCTGGTGATAATAACCAGGACATCAAGAGCTTAATTGGCTTGGGGAGAGAGTATGTAAATGTCACATCCCAGACTGTTTTAGTTAATAAAAGATTAGCAGTCAGAAGTCTTTCTCTGAGGTGCTGTAACACCCAAAGGTTGACACAGCCCAGCTGTTCACTTCTAGCTGGCTTACACAACTGCAATATCAGTAGAAATAAGTATTGTTCCAGCGATGTTAAGGCCAAGGTTAAGAGAAAGTGATTAACTCAATAATGTCCGTTTGAAATCTGCTAATAGAAGCTATAGAATAGAATGCTGACAACAGGTTTAGATTCTACCTTTGTTGTTGACCCAGCTAGCTGCCGTTCCTCTTCATGTGAAATCTATTTACAGGCTAGTAATAGTGACACAGCTCAGTGAAGAATGACATTGGCTACACAAACAAGTCCATATAAACCCTGTGGCTCTCACTACCACTACAACCAAACTGAGACCAGAGGACCAGAGGCAGGGAATAAAAATTTTTTTTTAAAAACTAAAAAAACCCTGTCATTTTGTCCAGCTCTGTACAATTACAGCTGACAGCTCCTAAATCCTGTAAGCTGTCCATCACATCAAATAGAGTCTGCAGCACCTGGCTGGAATGACTGTTACAACTGAAAAGCTTCTCAAGGATTTAAAGCTCAGAGGTAGGTGAAGTAAGAAGGAGAAACAGGGGAGATGTAAGAGTTATGACCAGCACCTCAGAAACTTTGGACGTGCAGGGTTCTTGTTCTAGGGGTTCCAGGGTTCTATTATGAGCTCAAACAAACAACACAAAAATAATTCTAACGTGCTTTATCCGTTTCCATTAGTTACTTATTTGAACACAATACAGTCATAGAGAATACACTGCATCTTGAATTATAATTACCAGCAGGAATTCTCCAACGATGCTTTGCCAGATTTGTTGAGAAAGTGTATTTTTTTAGTCTTTCAAAACAAATAAGTAGCAGTCACCACTGACAGGTCTACAGTCTTCACTTCGGAACAGTTGTGCAAGGAAAAAAGGAGAATGGCGAGTGCTGACATTGGCAGGATTAGATGGATTGCCTCCACCTCAATTACACTACTTGAACCTATTCCCATACTGAGTTTGGATATTAGCATCGGGGTCAGGGAAAGACACTATGTCAGAGTACAGTATCTGTGTCAAATCTTTTTAATTAAGTGTTGGTGGGTGTGTCGCTGCTTTGCTCAGCTCATAACAAAGATCCCATTCATCCTGGAGCCCTAGTAATGGGGGAGATTACTTGCTAAATCTCAGCATGTCCATCTCCCAACAGATCTAACCTCCACTGAGCTGAGCTTACATAGTGAATACCCCTACACCACCTCTAAATGTCCTTCTGCTGAGTTCGCTAAATGAATGTGCGCGTACGTGCGTGCGCATATGGTGTCACATAAAGCAGTGCATTTTAAAGCCCCAAGTGAGGTACCAGTCTCTTGATACTGCACAGTACAGCAATAATACCAGCTGCAAGAGACTAACAGCAAAATCAGATAAGCAGTTTGCCAATCCCTCATTGTGTAGATAACACGTACCCTACGTCAAAGCAAAGGAGAGTGAGGGGTAAAAAAAGAAACTAATTAAAACTGAATTCACTGCTCTCGAGTCCACACTAATGGGTTTCGATTAATCATCAAACAATGGAGAGAAAAGGGGAAGAAGAAAAATCCTGTTATAGTACCCCTCTTCCTTCATCTCTTTTTTTTCTGTCCTTCTGCTTTCAGGTAAAAATCACCTTTGTATACTCTCTCGATACAATCGATACATCTACCTTTACGTAATTATTGGACCAAGATTTAAAACAATGCCTTCAGCGCCAGCACTTTTCACTGTGCAGGCAAGATTATACAGTGATGCCTCTAGGCTTAGATCTATATAGATTTAACTTGAGAAAAAGTTGCGTGTTTTGTAAATGCACTGTGTGTGGTTTGTAGTGTTTGGAAGTTTGCGGCTAGGTTGAGGTGGCTGGTGTGATCGCTCACATGTACAATTTCTAATTGATTGCTATATTGTTGCTGGGCAATTGTGCCAAGAGAGTGTAAGTGCTGGAGATGGTTGTTAGTTGTTGTGCTATCTGACAAATGGGAGGTATTTTTAGGCCCTATTACAGCAGGAATGTCTGACTGTTTCAAGGACAGAATAAAGAAATCTCGGCATGCTTTTGCCATTCTTACTCCTTCACAGCGTCCTGCAAAGTTAAAAAGCATCCAAGAAGCCCAGTTTTCCTCTGTTTCCTTTCCTTCACATGTAACGCAGTTTTGCACTATATAAATTAAGTACCAAGCCTGCTTTTTTTTTTTTTTTTTTAACAGTTTCTAGTGTATTTAGATAGGATGTCAGATGTTTTCTTGGGTGTTTTTGGTCATGGTCGTAGCTTTCAGAGTGACTACGGGAGTTTGACAAGTTGTATTTAATGGTTGTTTGGATGTGCTGCTTTCACAGCTGTCACAGAAAAAGTGCTATTAATCTTAGCAGTAGTAGCTGTATTAATAGTAGAATTTCCAGAGGTGAAAGTATGCAATCAATTCATCTATTTAATAATAGGCCCAAGATGTGACGTTGCACCCTGGTGCGAAACACACAACACAGTGCTTTTTTCTGCAGTTAAATTAAATTATCAAAGGATCCCTCTTGGCTGAAAATAATATGCCTTGAATGAAAGAGATTGAAGGTTCCTGAGGAGATGAAGCCAATGCCCTAGTCCCCTCAGTGCAGATGATTTTATTTTGCCAGGTCGATGGAACTAGAAAGCAGTATTCGTTTATCTCCCCTCGTTCAGCATTCCACAGAGGCAACTCCATAGAAAAAAGAAAAAAAAAGGACTGTATCAGCCTTGAAATATATTGGATGAAATGAAACACTGGAGAATTCTGCCTCCTTCTCTCTCTCTGATCTGATGCTTTTCTCAATTCATGAAACCACTCTTTAAAGGCCATCACCATCTGATCTGTGGAAAACTCCACAGGGAGGCTTCGAGTCTCGTGTGTACTCACAGCTTCAGCATCTCTGCGCATAAGAGGGTATGATCAGGCTGATTAAAGAATCAAGGCTGAAGTGTTTGTATTTCTAGGTATGCACACGGAAAGGAGGGCATTGAGAGAGAGAGAGATACATGGCTGTATATAGATTGTGTGCTCTTGTAGTGGCCTGGCCGTGCTGTGTTGTCACCTCACTGACACAAATCAATAGTGACACTTCCTTAGAGCAGGATTGCAGATGTTGCCAAGTGGCAGCGGAGCTGAGAGCACACTGACCTCTAGGCTCTCCTGCAGCTCTGTCATTTCCATCAGTGTCACAGAGCAGGTGTGTGTAGTCAGTGGAACTGTCACAGAAACATTTCATCTCAGCCCCGAGTATTTCCATCTCCACAGTCAAATAAACACACGTTCGAGGGAAGGGGCAGTGGACATATACAAATATGTTTATATGTTTGAGAGAAGATGGAAAACAGATCCATAGTGCAATTTCAATGACAAAAGTCTGCAAAGATCTAGAGGGATGGGCTTCTGTGGAGGGGGCCATTAGGCTGTTGTGGGAACAATACCACTGCCATGACAGATTCAGAGCTCTTCATTGCCAGCACATAGTGAGAGATGACAAAGGATGTCAATAGCTCATTTCCATACTCAGCAGGCCAAACCCCCCATCCAGCAGCTGATTGTGCTGGTGTAAAACCTCCTACACTCCAGTGACTCACATCATTGGACTCCCCGAGACAAGATGGCCCAGAATCATCTATCTCGCAAAAAATCCCCTCCATCTTTCCCTTCCTCGTGTCCAAAATGCAATAGACATTCAACCGAGCAAACTGTGTTGCAGTTTTCTGTCCAAACTAACCATGACCACAACACCAACCAGGTCCAGGATTTATTATTCAAAATGAATACACCCTCTTTTTTTAAAATTCTGCTGAGTTTTAGGAACAAAAATTATTTACCTTCTTGAAAGGTGATAATCTAGTGTGGCAAAGGCCCCTGCTGCAAGTAAAAATGATTTTCTATCACCCTTCTTCCTCTATTAATACAGACTTTTAATTGCCCTGCACAAGATCAATAGAGTGCATGGTGTATTTAACTTTTAGCTTACTGCTGAAAAGGTCAGTATCATAAATATCTCTCAATAAAACACAGGGAGGAAAATGCCAAAGAGGGGAACACCAGAACAGGAGTGGAATGAGGAAGCAAGCCAGCAGACAAAGATAGGGAGTCACTTCCATTGAAAAACAACAACAACAAAAAAAGAATGGAAAAAAGAGACTGTGCATGAGGTAGAAGCATGATGGGAAAGCCAAGAAAGGAAACAAGCAATCTTTTATAAACATTATCTTCAAGTAGTAACACAGAAACACACAGAAATTACAACATGTAAAAGGACAGGCTGAAAAAAGCTGCATCCAACCTGTGATAATCACACTCATTAGAGGTTCTCTGGAGTTCCTGACTCCATGGACAACTCTGCTAAAGACTAATGAGTGCTGAACTCAATCCTTAAACCTCACTTAGAATCAATAATTCAGGAAGCTCAGGCAATTAACACTTAACAGATTCCAGGTTTTGCTTATGAATCCCATTCGTTACCCATTAAAGTATCGAATGAGTCGAGAATGGATTAGATATCACTTAAAAACATTTTTTTTCCAATTTCTGAAAAGCTGAATTTTGGGGAATATGTTTGCTTTCATATCTTATTTGGCAATATATGCCACGACTGATTGCATTTCTCAGGATGGTTGCTTGATTTTTAAATTGCTTTTTAAATGAAATGAAATAAAGCCATCAGCTATGTTCAGGTGTTAGAGCGGGTTTTCCACTAATCGCATGGCTAGAGATTTAATCCCTGGCTTCTCCACAAGTGTCCTTGGGCAAAATACTAAACA
>VUQG01003274.1:141958-177380 GCA_015106755.1 Etia nguti
TTAACCGAGTAAAAAAAAAAAAAAAAATCAGATTTCATTCGGTGATAGCGCAGTGGGAGAGACTTGCAGCCCCCGAAACTGATGGGGAACATGTACATCTAAGCATCTATCTGTATTTGAACATATACCCAGTGCATTTAGGTAGGTCACACTCTCAACAATTTATTTATCTGTTGTTAAGATGTTGCATGCTGCATTTTTTAAAAGCACTACCTATTGCACAATATGGCCGGCAGGCTCACACTGGTTTTTGTTTGCTCCAACAATGAATATCTGTAGTGTGTACATACTGCATATAATACATTTACTTTATTTAAACTCGGTACCCTGTACTCCCTCTGAAGAAAGATTGCTAAATGAATGACTTCTAATACCCATCAAATGTTACTGGGACTTTTAAAATAAACAATCCAGTCAGACCTCCTGAAGTTTACTGTATTGTTAAAACAAAAGGGAGTCTGCCTCTCCTTGATTCATCTTTTACATTCCTGCCCACAAACAACATTCTCTGCAGGCGAGCGTAGCTTTTCTGGTGTGACAAAGGGAATTACTATGGCAGTGCCAGATAGCGTAGCTCCATTTTTCAGATCGCTGTCTGTTTGTATTTCCTTTCTGTGCCGAGGTGCCAAATGAGAGCATTATGAAGTTGCTTTTGTGTGCTTTTGCGTCTGTGGTGACCCAGTTGAATGAACAGGCAGAGGTCCAGAAAGCGGGCTCCAAACTCCTCTGCAGTCTCCCGAAAATCACTCTCAGATGGTGATTGTGCGAGTCCCCTGAAGCATGAAAAGCATGCATGAGATCTTTTTATTTGCTCTACTTATGAATTTCCTGGTTGCTGTCAAGTCGTGGAAGAAAGATGGGACTTTATTTATGAAGTCTGCGAAACTCTCAAGATTAAATTTTCAAGGTAGGCATAAGCAAAACCCATTTTACTATTTTGATTTTGCAGTACTTGCCATTTAAATTTCACACTGTCCAATATTATTCAGTTCAGGTTTTATTATTCATGATTTTATCAAGCAATAATGTCAATTCAATTCTTACCATACAGCGCTCTTTAAAATTGAACTATATTAAACAATAGTTCATCCCTTTGGATGTCATCTGGAATTACGGGTTAGTTCCACTGAGTTAGTCTGATTTGAAATATCAAATGCAGTAACTTCGAAATGCTGTAAATCGCAACTGTGAACACAAGAACTCCACTATCAAAGACAGCAATACCTGTATTTATAATTAAGTGCATACAAATATGAATACTTTTAAGAATATATGCATGCTTATCATACTCCATTTGCATATAAAATAAAATGCAGGTCAATTAAGTGTTTACTGATAAAAAACAGAGATTGTAAAAGGGGAAAAAAACTGTGTTTAGACTAAATATGATAACTATTTATTTTTGTTCCATTACATGGTGCTCTGCTATTGCTACTCAGTACTGAAACAAAAAAGCCAGTGTTCACGTTGCTACGATATCATATCGTAGCAAAAATTTGGTAGAGACACAAATAACTTTTACTGTGGTAAAGCACACAGTAAACTAGTGCAAGAACCTTTTTATTATTATGTTATTATAATTATAGTGTACATTATTGCAGAGAATGTTCATCAGAGTACGACCTTCAGTGTCTGGGGCTATTTGGAGTCAAATGTGAAGTGGCCAGGATGAGATGCTGGATTGCTGCCTTTGGATTGGAGAAGAGTTGTTTCCCTAAAGAAGCTTTAGTATACTGTTCAAAAGTAATGGTATATGGCAGCGTGACCTGGAGAGATATCTTGCTGTGGCTGCAGCAGCAATGCAGGTATTGTGCAGGTCAGCAGGAAGGCTAAGCTTTTAATCTTTTAGTTGATCTACACTCACCAATTAACATGTAGCAACTATATTGACATAATAGCATCATGCAACAGTTTCTACAGATTTCTTTGCTTCACATCCATGACGTCAGCCTTCCGTTCCACCACATCCCAAAGGTGCTCTGTTAGACTGGGATCTGGTGACTGTGGAGGCCATTTGAGTACACTGTAATGTTCAAGAAACTAGTCTGAGGTGATTTGAGTTTTGTGACACGGTGCCTTATTCTGCTGGAAAGAGCCATCAGAAGATGGACACACTGTGCTCATACAGAAGTGAGCATGGTCAGTAAAAACACTCAAGTAGGCTCAAGTGTTTAATCGATGTCTGGTTAATGCTTGGTTTGATATTCAGCAAGTTTTTTTCACCATGCCTACATGCCTAAATATAGACAAATAGGTCACCTTGAGATTGACTGATTAGATATTTGCTCTATTTAGCTGTTGAAAAGATATACCTAACAAAGTGCCCAGTGAGTGCATGTTCCAATCCTAACCTGCTCTCATGAGCTCTAGGTAGTTTCTGAAAGAGTGAGATCAAGCAGACAAAATTTGTGCTAGCTGTGCTAAGGCTTAGAGATAGGGTGAGGAGCTTGTACATGCAGATGGAGCTCAGAGTAAATCTGTTCCAAGACCCAGACTTCACTGGATTTTATATATCTCATCTCACCCCAATGTTCCTAGGAAGTAGGATGTCTGAAACCCCCTGTATAGCCTCTACAACCAGGACCCAGCCTCAGATAAGTGGTAGAAAACAAATGGAACAATGGGGTGTAATGAATGGATGAAAAAACACATCAGGCTGAAGGTAATTAAGTAAAGTTATAATTCTACAGTTGTGTCTATAAGATTGAAACTATATTTGTTGACACACTGTCAACTAGTAACATGATCTTTGGGGTCCAAAATAAGTTCCAGTCAGATCTGGAACTAAATCATTTGTATTTTTTTAATGAAGCATTCGAAATTACTGTAAAGTGGTACATATAGTGTATGCTGACTAATTTTCTTTGTGTCCTTAGCTGTAGCTACAGCAGATAAGGGCATACTGTTTAAGCCTATGCTCTCTTGTCTGAGCACTGCAAGTACAGGATAATGTGATTCAGGTTTTCAGTTTCCCTCCTAAACACTAATTTGTTATTTTCCAGTTTCCTTCTGCTTTTAAGTGTTTTATTAGCAAACCACACACACACACAGAATATTGAGAATTATACACGCTCCACAAACACACAAGTCTTTTTTTTACCTTCTATTTTTACCACTAATTAGGAATAAAAGACTTACCCAGCTGATTGTTGTGAATGACGTGCAAATCATCCTGGCTCTGAAAAGACAGAGAGACTTTTTAATAATTCAAATTGCAGTCTTCAAATAATGACCTACATACATTCACTTCTTTGTTTTAACATATTATGTAAAAACTGTCAAAATATGAATTCTGTGAAAATCTTTTCTTTCTTTTTTTTTGCAAAATACTCCATTTCCTCTCGCTAATCACTAATTAAGACTTAGTGATACTAAATATGGAATCCCCTACAGGATATTTGGAAATATAATGGGCGACACCCCACGTCATTAGCCCATCCTAATTGTGTGGGTTTTGTGCCTGCAGCATTAAGTTCTGTGCATGAGGCTCAATTAAGGCATTCTGCACTGTTCCACCTCCAGAGCTGTCAGCACTGGCTGCAGACCATGGAAGGATGAGTAAATCAATCACAAGCCAGGGAAACTTTGAAGAGCTGTCTTTCACCTCTATCTTTCAGAGGAAATTTTTCAGTCTTGGGGAAGATGGCATGAATGTCTGAGTTCTGCCTGTTTCCAGAACTCTAGATCGAGTGCTGCAGAGTATTAATAGATAATGACAAACCAAACCCTTTTTTGATTTATGACTTCCTCTAGACTAACAATCATTTCACTGGCAAGCTGTTGCAGCCTTCAGATAGCTTAACTAAGTCATAAATTCACTCTCGGTGGGTGTGGTACAGCGGTTACAGGGAATCACAGTAGTTTGGTGGCATTTGCAAGAAGCAGGCTACATATAAATGTGCTATCTCAGCACATTAAAAAACTAACAATTTCTAGATTAGAGAACAGCCCATTAATTTACCCACTTTCCTCCTGAACACCTTCCTATAACTGTCATGAGTACACATCATTTATTTTTGTGGTGTGCACGTTTCCTGCACTTCCCCTCTGTTAATTGATCAAATCTCGAAATTGAGGATTTGACATGATGTGTAGTAAACTAAAAAAAAAAGCTGGCATCCATAAAGCCATTAACACAGCAGTGATTTGTGCATGTGTGATGCTCTCTGTCTTCTCCTATTTTTTCAGGTGATCAGAGTTAGAGGCAATATATGCACAGGCAGACAAGATCATATCAGGGTGATTTGATTCAGTGGGTACATCAGCTTAATTGGACTCAGTAGCATTAGTCATGCCCACAAGGCTTCTGTCTCATCTTATCAGACATTACTCGTTTGAAATCATTTCGTTAGCTGAAGAGAGAAGGCACCTAAGGAAAAAAAAAAAAAAGCATCTCATAAGCCAGGAGAATCTGACTTGTTATCAGATAATTAGTCTTATAAAATCTCTTCAACTTGAAAATATAGCAGGTTATTATGGAAGAGAAACTACTCAAAAAGTGGAGGTATCATAAAATGAATTAAAGGGGTGTAGAAATTGCTATATATATGGTGGTTGTGACAGAGGCGTGCCACATGCTTTTCACTCTGTCTCTTCCAGCACAACTTCACTCTGGGGCAAAGAAGAAACAGTGAATCACTGCACTGTGACTACAAGGAAAAAATAAATCAAGACACCCATTATGACAAATTACCTGCTCTGTCAAACATTGCCAATTACATTGATTGTATGTGTACAAATGTTTGTGTGTCCATAATGTGTACATGAAAATGATTTTTACACAAGCCATAACAAGGCCTAATGCTTTGTGACACACTTTAATGAGAAATTTCAAAATTTACCCAGTATCCCCACACCAATATAAATCATTTTGTAATGTTGTGTCTTTTTTTTCTTTTTAAATCAGTTATTTTGTTATGAACTCTTGTAATACAATCTGTGTTGAGTCAGAAAAAAAAAGGAGCCTCCTCATTCATTTCATTTAGACCACTGACGCTCCTGACGCAGCTGCCTCTAGCCACAAAAAAATTTTTAAAAATCCACTGGGTCATCTGACAGCAAAAGCTGAACATTTCCAACACATCATCATCATCCAGCGAGAGACTGTTTTGACTGTTCAATCACATGCAAGAGCACATTCTTGGCATATTCCTTTTCTCAGTTACTGATCTCTTTTAGTGACGGGGGATAAAATTGTTGCTGGTACAGCTTCCTAGAATCATGTGCTATTGCACTGTGAAACAGCTGCACAGCATTTTACCCTCTGTTTAGCCTTCAAACTCAGCTCCATTACTCAACCCGGAATTTCCGGCTCACATTTCATCTTCTCACCTGTACAAGCTGTAAACTCTTTGTGCTTATTCATACAATGTTATTTTCAGCTCTAACACCTGCCTGATGTACTTTCTTGATGCATTTTCTTTTATTCGCTTACTTCAGCAAGACATTGCTTTAAACATGATAAGTTTTACATAGAGTATCTATTAACCTCCAGTGAACTGTGGATTTTCAAAAAAGTAAAAAACACAACAAAGTTATGTCATATTATCTTCATTTAGCATAGAAGTAAAACCCCAAAACACTGAGGAGAATGAGAAAACAACGTGCCAGACGTTAAAAGTCTGAATCTTTTTCCAGTTTTTTTCCTTATACTACTTATAGGTGCATTGCCATCGCATTGCGTTTTATCTCTTATCAATTGACGCATTAAAAAATAAATAAATAGTTGACAGAATGAAAATGAAACCTCACTGAAGCTTCAGCTCCACTGAGAAAAACAAAAACAAAACAAAAAAACCTACCAATAAATACAGGCATCAAAACATCAAATCTATGTAGGACAGAGAAGGGGAATATAAAGTATATTTAAAAAAACTCTTAACTGAAACTATGAAAAACATAAAATGCCAGATTTCTATCATGTTTTGAATATGAGGTCTGACTTTCCATTTTTAATTACTCCATCTTGTTTAGCTCTCTTCTACTGCAAAGGTTTAATGCCACCACACTGATGAAATAGAAGATGTAAAGCAGTCAGTACAATGTGCCGTGAGTTTCATTTTCTTTTGAAGGTTTTTTTTTTTAAAGCTTGTTCAGATGGATGAAATTCTGGGTTGTTGATGTTTAACTGGACTTTTTCTTTCAAAGAGGTCATATTATGCTTTTCTTGAGTGTATTTTATACATTATTTCTGTATGTATAGAATGGTACAGAGTTACAAGGTTAGAAGTCTATGCCAAAGAGGATTATTTTCTCCCACAGAAAAACACCACTTGAAATGTATTGTCAGTACTTCTTTTTCTTCTTTTTACATAACTAGTACATGCCCATGCTAGAGTATTGCTTGGCATGTTTGTAGTGGTGGCAAATTGATACATTTGATTGCATTGAGAACATGTATCAGCCCATTTTTGTCTCCTGCAATGTTGGTTCTGATCTGTTAATATGAATGTAATTTTAGTCCATTGCTGATGGCATCATAACATATGACATATATTACAATATTTAAATGTGTGGCTATAAATTAGACGTCATAGTCATGAAATTAAAATGATATGATGGTTTTATAAAGTGTTACAGGTGCATAAATACTCAAAATAGGCCATTTTGGTAGGTGGTTGCCAGGCAACATGATTGTGTCATTATATATAATGCATAATTCAGGTTTTGTCAATACAAATGAATTGTTACTGTTGCAAAACATTAGTCATTTTAGCTTGTTGGTAGGTGGTTTGACTTTATAATATGTGATATAGATAAGAACCTTCAGGGACCTAAGATGTACCTGTGTGCCAAGTGTGGTTGCTAAAGTCTGGATTGTGTAACAAGAGTTGCGTAGACAAAACATACAAAGATTTGGTGTATTACAGTGAGATGCCTGCTTACTAGTTAGAACAGAGGATGAGAAGAGCAAGCACAATTTTCCTCAACACAAATTCCTGATTTATGCGGAGCGAAGAATCAATGATTAAAATTACGTTTCAGAACTGTTACCCGCATTTTTACTGTCTTCTCTCAAATTGACCAAAGGCTGCTTCCTGAACCAGGCATAGTTCAGTGCTGGATTTTTGCAGCAGTTCCCTCGTCTTCAAAAATCAGAAAAGAAGGCATTACATAATGGATAGCTGGCTGACCAATCAAAGCAGACTAGGTTTAATATGGAGGCTTTAGAAAGAAAGAACATAAAACAAAGCGTTTCAGACAAATGGTGAAGTGAAGTGCTGCATCATGCACGGTAAGAATTAAAAAAGGTTTTTCAAACAAGAAGCGATGTCAACCGATTCCAGAAAACCTCCAGAATAAATTTATGAACCTACAAAAGAGCATATTGTGGCCTCTTTACAAGCTTGATCTATTACCTACATGTAAACAACATGGAAATAAAATCTGCTTCAACAACAAATTTATATGGTGAAGAAATGAGTCATTGGATTTTACCTAAAATTCCTTTTAAAGCCATCTCTTTGGTTTCACTTCATAAAATCCCTGGGTGACACAAGGGCTACAAATCTTTCTTTGGTAAATGGTCTCATATTCCACGCCAGAGTGAACTCACATCAGGTCTCATATCATTTTTACTATTACTGAGAGATTAATTAGTCTCAGCTCACAGAATCCGGCTCTTCTTAGCCTTCTATACTTTTGCACGCAGGTAAGGCTCTCCTTAATCCCATCTGACAGCAGGCTGTCAGCCATTTGCAGCAGGAATCAGACACCCATTGGTGTTAAAAAGAAATTGCTGAGAGTCTATACTGTCCATCTGAAGGGGTTAGTTTCACCATCCCTTGAGCGCTTTTGATCTAAGACACCACAACACTGATGCAGACAGACAGAAAGATTGTGCCTCATGTAGTGTAACCTTAGAACAAAGGCAGCACCGCAGTAAAGGTACTCTCAGAGGTGTACATGTGTAAACTGAAGAACGATCCTCAGCCTACCTAATGCGATTGTTATGTAATCAAGGACACCGCAATGACAACCTTTTGATCCCTGCCTTTGATTTGGATGCTCTTCACATACACACAAAGACGAGTTCCTGGCCCTGTTACGTCTCTCAGTCCCTGAGGACACAGGCGCTTCACTGACATGAGTGACCTGTCAGGTCACATTAGATTTCTGTTTACTGATGGCAAGCATGTTTCAAGGTTGCAGGATTTTCTGAATTTTGACATGTGTGAAAATGTGTGGATGTCTAGAAGGACTCTGAGCACCTTAAGTATGTGAAAGGTTGGAGATTATATTGGTCTATATTTGTGTTAAAGCTGGGTTCTTGTATTTTTGTGTAATTTTACATAAAATTATAAAAACCTTTCAGAATATTGCAATTAAACTAGTATAAAATGGAAATAGAGTCCTGTACCTTATCTTTGCTGTGTTTAGGCTTTGGTCAATCTGAGGACTTTTATACAAGATATAGTGATGCAATGGGCAAAGCAGAACACATTCACCAAAAATCTGCAAGCAAAGTCTTAGTATGGATATGCCTGTGTTTGTGTAGCTGGAGTGGTTTAGAACAGTGAGTAGGGGCGAGCTCCAGGAGGAGGGCTGTCTATTTTAAAATTGCAGCTTTAACTATAAATTAAGATGATTCCAAATTGTCAGCTTCATTTTATGGATGCTTTTAGATCTATTGAGCGGTTTAAGAATCAAAACGTCTTTCATATCCCTCCCCAATTTTAGGGTGTCCAGAGAACTGACAGATTAAAATTTTATTCGTTGCCAATTTTTCACACAAGCAAAACTGCTAATGTGCAGTGACTTAATGAGTTAAAACCTCTTCTGTCTCAACATTAGCAAGCTATTCTTTTCAGGTTTCCTTCCTAGCCCTTTTCCGCATTTTGAAGACTGCAGTAGAAAAGTATGATATCAGGTCATAGACATTAACTTGCTGTTATTGATGTCAAAAATTACAAAGCACATGCATGTTATTGATGTTCCATATAAGCATTTAGAAAAAGAGGGAAAGGAAAATGTCTTGGTCACCCCCTCCCATGAAACTCGATACTGATCAATCATCCACTTAATATTTATTATTATTGAAATAAAAATCTAATTTTAAAACAGACAGCAAGGTGACATTCTTAAGTGTCTGGCACTAATAAATAAGGATGAAAAAACCCAGAATATATAAAGTTTGTACTAATATAAAGACATAAAAGCAGGATACTTTCACATTTCAGATGTTGCTTGGCATTTATTTATTCTGGGTTTTCTTTTGTATGACGGCTGAGGTGGTTAATCAACAAATTGTTTGAGGTCAAGAAAGGCAAAACACAACAATGAATTCATGCAACAAATATTGCCTGTATGGCCAAAGCCAAATAAAGCTTTCTCCTCTGAGCCACGAAGCTCTGTCGTCGTCCAAAAAATATTAAACATGTCAGTGAGTCACCAGTGATCCACTTGCACTGGCTGACATGTTCTTTGCTTATGATAAACACACTGTGGTTTATTTTGAGTTAGTCCCACGTGCACCATCCTTCTGCTTCTGCTCCTGCACCACATGAAAATGAAAGTAGACCTTAACACAGGTGCTTCTTATTATTGTTTGAACAACATTTGCAAAAAGCTAAAGTACCCAGCTCTTCAATGAAATTACTCAACCTTCATGAAAAATGATACTATAATTACTTGTGACTTGTTTTCTTTAATGTTTAATGTGTTTGTACTTAGTGCACTGGGTTTGGATCACGGAAGTAGTAGCAGAAGTAGTCAAAGTACAGAGACACTGAAATGAAAGCGCCTACACAGCAACTCATTATTTATTGCAAACATTAAGTAATAAGAATGTTATAAACTAAATTATAGTTGGAGGACATATCTCACAAACAGGCCTTCTGCTTTCACAAGACTTTTTGCTGTTTTGTTTTTACTTTCCACCACAATGCCACCATTGTCAGGTTGATAAGTGCTTCCTTTCATGCACCATTTGTATTGGTCCGTTGCAATACAGTGGAGGAAATAATTATTTGATCTCCTGTTGAATTAGCAAATTTGCTCACAAAGAAATGAACAGTCTCTAATTTTATGGTTGTTTCATTTTAATGGAGAGAGAGAAAACATCAACTAAAAATCCAGAAAAAAACACACTGCAAAAAAGACAAACTGAGTGAAATAAGAATTTTAATCCCCAAGCAAAACATGACTTCGTATTTGCCAACCCTTGTTGGCAAGCACAGCAGCCAGATATTTCTGGTAGTTGGTCACCAGGTTTGCATACATATTAGGAGGCATTTTGGCACTCATCTTTACAGAAACTCTCTAAATCCTTTAGTTTTCTTGGCTGCCAAATGGCAACCCGAAGCTTCAACTCCATCAACAGATTTTTCTGTAGGATTGAGGTCTGGAGATTGTCTGACCACTCCATGACTTTAGGTGCTTCTTTTTTAGTCGCTCCTTTGTTGCCTTGCTGGTATGTTTTGGGTCACTTTCATGTTGGCAGACCCATCCATAACCCATCTTTTAATGTTCTGGCTGAGGGAAAGAGGTTATTGTTAAAGAGTTTACAGCACATGGCTTTGTCCATTGGCTCCTCAGTGAAGTGAAGTCATCCTCCATGCCTGACTGCGGGTTTGGTGTTCTTTGGGTCACACTCAGTATTTCTCTTCCTCCAATCATGGCAGGGTTAGTTGATGCCAAATAGCTTCATTTTGGTTTCATCCGACCACAGCAATTTCTCCAAAGCACCTGTACATGTGCCTACTTGAGCCACGACCTTGTGAGTGCTGCAAGATTTTAATCTATTATGGTGTAGTGTGTCACTGATAGTGTTCTTGGTGACTGTGTTCCAACTGCCCCCGAATCATTAACAAGCTCCTCCCATGTAGTTTTTGGCTGATCCACCAGCTTTCTCATGGTCACCCACATTCCATGAGGCAAGATCTAGCATGGAGCTCCAGCTCTTTATATTTCTTCCATTTCCAAATAATCATACCAAGACTTGTCAAGCTTCTTGCTGATGGTCTTGTGCAGGTCTACAATCTTTTCCCTAACGTCCTTTGACAGCTCTTTGGCTTTGCCATGGTGGTGGAGAGGTTGCAGTGGAAGAAACTGATTCCTTAGACAAGTGTGCTTTATACACATAAAGTGTTGAAATCACAAGTACACCATATTGTCAAAAGTATTCACTTGTCTTTCTTCACACGTGTATGAACTTAAGTCACATCTCATTCTTGATCTATAGGGTTTATTATGATGGCGGCCCATCTGACAGGTGAAGCTGTTATATTGCAGCGCCATCGGATTTCCAGACAGAGAAGTGTGAATTGCCACACCAGAGAACACGTCTCCACTGCTCTAGAGTCCAGTCGTGGCATGCTTTACACCACTGCATTTGACGAGTTGCGTTGCACTTATTGATGTCAGGCTTGGATGCAGCTGCTCAGCCATGGAAACCCATTTCACGAAGCTCTCTATGCACTGTTCTTAAGCGTGAATGTGAAGGCCCACACGTAGTTTGGAGGTCTGTTGCGTCTGACTCTGCCTGAAGTTGGTGACCTATGTGCTCAGGCGCCTCAGCTTTAGCTGAACTTGCTCTGTGATTTTACGTGGCCTACTACTTTGCGGCTGACGTGCTGTTGTTCCCAATCGCTTTCACTTTGTTATAATACCACTAATAGTTGACTGTGAAATATTTAGTAGTGATGGAATTTCACAACTGGATTTTTTGCACTTGCCCGGTACCACACTGGAATTCACTGAGCTCCTGAGAGCAACCCATTTTTCACAAATGTTTGCAGTCTGCATGCCTATGTGCTTGATTTTATACATTTGTGGCCATGGAAGTGATTGGAACACCTAATTTCAATGATTTGGATGGCTGAGTGAATATGACTGATTGATTATAATCTATATGCCATAAGGAAGCCAGAACTTCAATGACATTCAAAGCATGACTCAAATCAATTCACCTTTTATATAATGTATTTTCGAATGGACAGATGGATAGATAAATGAACTGATGGATGATATTTTTTCTGGATTTTTGATTCATATTCTGACTCTCTGAAACTACCATAAAAATTAGAGACTGTTTATTTCTTTGGAAGTGAGTAAACTTACAAATTTAGCAGGGGATCAAATAATGATTGTCCCAACTGTAATTATGGTTTAGTAATTGTAACACTGTATAGACCAAAGAGTATCAATCTAAGTAATGTTTGAGCCATTTTGAGTAAAGTATTTACACCGAGCCACAAAACATATCTAAGCCTTACAATGAATCTTCTGATGCATTTTCATTACATTAATAGCATATTTTGTTGCATAGAGCTAAAAAGTATATATGTTTTGTTTTTTTAACTTTAAGCATTATTTTTATTATCAAAAAAGGGGAATAAAACTGGAGCAAAAAAAAAAAGTTGTTATTTGAATTCTTCTAACATGATATTTGCAATAATATAATGACGGTAAGATCTTCACTCTACTTCTGCATCAAATAGAAGTAGAAGAAGTCAAATCACCGGGACTACCATGACAGATTCACTTGATCTAGATTTGTTCTGAAAGGCCTGGTTCTTAAGAAGACACAGGCAAAGTGTATAGGGAGATTTAAAGCAGGCTATTGTTACCTAATATTGAGGGTATATCACTGCATGTACTCTTAATCATTTTTACAATTCAGCTAACCAAAATAAATGTCAGTAAGTAATTATATGCATCCAATCAAGTAACTCTAAAATGTATTATAGCTGTATCCATAGCAACAAGCATCATGGATTTGATTAAGAACAAGAAGCTCAGCTTTATTAATAATCCAAAGTAAAAGTAAGAATGAAAGAATGATGCCACTGAATATAAATTTCACATTTGCAAGGTAATGAATTTAGGATGTTAAATTACAAATGGATTAATATTTAACTCCTGCAAGCCGGGTTTAATTCTTTTGTGTTTTTTTTTCCTTTTCTAAAGACACTGGTCGAGTCTGAAAAGGGGTCTCTTTTGTCAAAAATACAGCACTGATTTGCTGAGCTAATAGTTGTAAGTGCATTGTTGGTTAATCTTTCCATGGGTGCACCAACTGTGTTGGTTTTTGCCCTCTGCCTCCTTGCTCAAACTGATATTGAATTTATCAGGATAAGTCAAATTTTTTTCATGTTGCACAGAGTTTGAGGTGCGTTTTTATTTTTTTCCAAACATACACAGTATTTAACTCCCAAACTTTTCCGGAGATTTGGCTTGTCTTATTTGGCAATAATACCAATCTATTGTGTTATTATTCATTTTTTCTTCTATTTCTCACGCAGTGAAATAGTTCAACGAGGGCACTTTGCTTAGTTTGAAGACTGTACTCTGAGGGATTTAGCTTTGCTTTTCTAAGCACTGGAGAACTGTTGCCAACACAGGCGACCAGACAGCACAAAATTGTTGACAGTGGTCCAAATTTGGTTGCCTGGGGCAACGTGCAGCCGTTACTGTCAAGCCCTGCTGTGTAGGTTATTTAGGGTCACAGTATGCTCCGTGGCCTCTTCATAACATGGTTGATAGATGTTTTTGATGAAATTTTACCCATCAATATTTAGAAAATTAGATCAGTCACACAGGACTACAACATTCAAGGTCCAGAGCCTTATTTAATTTTTTTTCCTTTATTTTTTTAACCAATACCTACTTATCTAACAGGTAGACCTACTGTATACCAGTAAGCCTACATACATTAAGTTGTTTCTCAGCCAGTGCCTTTTACATATGCTATTTACACCAAGACAAAAATGGTTAAACAGACAATGGTTAAACATATTTTTGCTGGTGATCCTTCCATTTTCTGCCGTGGCTGCAACACATAATCCCCTCGTGTCTGTGTTTACATTCATCCAATAGCTGATACACTTCTGCAACATTTCTCTCTGTAACATCCATTCATTACCAGCAGTAAGAGTTGTGGCAGCTGGTCAGGCCGGGTGGGAAAGGTGGTGGGCGGCACAGCTTTGTGAAACGGGAAGATGGAACAGCCATATGAGACTGTGGATGTTTGTATCACTGATTAGGTCTTAGTTTTGGAATCATTACAATCCTAATGATTGTGGCCTATATCTCAGCATATATTAATCAGAATATTGTTAGTCCTCTGATGACATAGATGGAGACCTTGTTTCTGCACAGCTAATTAAAACACCCCATTTTAAACCATGTCTGGATAAAGCAATAATGACACCGTTTGATCAAAGGCAGATGGTCACAGTAACAACCAGACAGCAGCCAGCTACACACAAGAGGGACAGACTTCAGACAACAACCCACATTAACTTTCATACAAAACTCTCCTTCTTATCTTACTTACAAACAAGAATACTACTTATCTTAGTCCCAGCTTGTTCCTCTCATGTATTGGCATACTTGTCATTTGGGAAAAAAAAACCCCAGAGGACCATTTAAAAACACTTTCCACTGTTATTAAGAGTAACTAGATGAAGATACACGAGCTTCTATTTAACAGCAGTATTGTATTTTTTTAATCATGCTTACTGATTAATTAGCTTTTAAAGAAACTGGCATGGCTACTGATTTATGGAACATTAAAGCTATTTTTGGCTACTTCCCTATTCACAAATGTTCACCACAGCAAGTATCTTTGAATGTTTGATTTGGCAGATTTTCTATAAATGGCAGATACCCTTTCTGGCCCAACCCCAAAGGGTTTTGAACCGGCATTGTTCGCTTATTTGGCAAATATGTAAACCACTACACTATGGATCCATTGCTGAAGGATATAAACACACACACAAAGTCACTGATTTGTTTAGGGTTTCATTCCCTGTAAACTAACAAAACAGTATCTATACACAACAGTGACAGCTTGCTCCTGCCCCCAAAAAGTTATGATCAAATATAGATCTACACTGCACTCTCAATTACATTTCAAGGAAACAGACTGTCTTTCAACGAAACAACTTAATAAAATAAAATGACCTTTTACCTGGGATATTAAATAATTTTTCTCCAACAAATTTGACCCCAAACAAACATTCTGGGTAGAAACACTTTCAGTCAAATGAAAAATAAAGTGTTCACAGGAAAACTAAGCACACTCTTACTATTTCCATAGAAATTAAGAGGGTAAGTAGCAACCAGGTGCTGCTAATCAGATACATTTTATCAACTGATCATCAGCAACCGTGACCACCATTGTAAATGTGGATGTTTTAGAATTCTGCAGCATTCAGGTGTATGTCAACACAATCTTTTTTAGTGGACATCCCACTAAAAATTGCCCTCAAGGTCAGACCGAGTAATGCTCAGAGAATTGCAAAAAACCCAAGAGCTACAACTCAGACTCTACAGTTTGCATGCTAAATGTGAAAGTTTGGGCAACTACAATTAGAAAAAGAAGAAAGCCCATTCTCTTTAAAAAAGAATGTGGTAGAATGACTTTAAAAAAAAGATCTAAGCAAACCACAAGACTTCTGGAACAATGTCCTTTGGACAGGCTACACCAAACTGAAGATGTGTGGCTATAATAGTCAGCATCATGATTGGCAAAAACCAAACACAACATATCGGTACAAACAGCTCATACCAACTGTAAATCACGTTGGTGAAGTGGTGGTGATTTGTACTAGGTTCTTCACAGACCCACACAGAGTACTTTGAAAACTGTCATTTTCCTTTCCTTTTCACATGGCTGTAATTGTGAATGCACTTTAAATAGTTTATGAAAATCATTTTAAGTAGAAACGGCTTGTTTGTTGTGTTTTGTCTCTTCTACCTGCGCTCATTACCTGCAGTCAATTAAACATAGACAATGACAAGCCAGTCAAGACAGATTAAGTTTTTTTATACATGTGATAGATAACATGACTGATCATCAATCTGTTGAAGTGATGGTATTCTCTTTCAATATAGGTAAATTTTTAGGTTAATGTTTCTCACGGTTTCATTCAGACATTACCTCAATTGTGATATAGAGGATATTGTTGTTATTCAAGATCAGATAGTACATCAAGTTATTTTTTGTTACTGCAGACAGCAGTCTGCTGTTCAGACCTGTGATAGACTGAAAAGTGATGATTTTTTTCGATCCAGTGCTACTGTGACTTTTATAAGGACTTATGACCTGAAGCCAACACATTTAGATGGCATCTGAGTAATGGAATTAAGTGCATGTCTGAAACGGGCTTTAGGTATAAGCTCATTTTGCCTTTTTAATGATAAAACTTTATTTAAAATAACATCTAAAAAAAGTGACAGTATTTTTGACTGTGAAAAGCAATGATGTACATAATGTGATTCAGACAAAGACAAACCGGGCTACTAGGAATTAAGATGAAATGCTTTTGGCCAATCTAGAGCTGCATGTGTGTACACAGGTTTTCTCCAAAATATCAATTTACCAGATATAATAGATAATGTTGGAGCTTAATGCAAATTAGTGTGTAACATCTGGGAACTGCTAGTACTTGGGATTTTCCAGGTGCTGTGGGATCTTTGAATGAATATTGACAGCATTCACAAAGGTTTGTTATCTCAGGAAAAATAATCTTTTTTCCTGAGCTGAGGTCACTGCAGACGAGTTGAAGCAATGATTCAGACATCAGACGTCTCTTCTTGAGTTTGATTTCTGCAAAGCAACTGCCGAAGGTGAAGAGAATAGGAATAATAAGAAAAACTCTTTTTGCTTCTAGTGACAGCCGTTTAGGCTCTACAGATGAAATCTGGCAGAAAAACAACAACCTGCAAACGATGGGGAAGGTGTTATTGTTCAATCAGACGCAGTGAGTCAAATAGTGCATTTTTAAGGAATCACTTTTCTTTATCTTCAAGACTAATCATTATGTCAACCACTGAAATGTGCTCGGGACTTAAAACCTACAAAAGACAAAAAGCACTCTTCTCTGCCGGTCACAGTTGAAAATAAGTGGTTGTTATATTTGTTATCTGGATTACTTCACAAAGAAACTAAATCATTTTGGAGTAACTGGAATGCTTGTCCCTACATTCAGAGAACACCATGTCCCATCCTGCACAGTCTACAGGCAAACTCAAGAAAATGTTTATATTATATAACTTTGTGAAACTATACCACTTAGTCTAAAAAACACATGAAATAACTCATTGACTCACAAAGATGCACTTTCGGTTACATTTGTTCTGCTTGTCTCTATGTGTATGGTAGATGACTGGTCTATGCTTTCCCCCCATATATATTAACACCACCAGAAGGTGATGCTGACCCTTTCAGAGTGGAACGCTTTCAGGCTGGGTCATGTATTTAATTTTAGAAGTGTGTTCATAACTTGCAAAGCCTCACAGTCAAGCGTTAGAGAAATGCTTTTCACTGGCTTTGCAGGACCATCAGCAGGAGGTTTGTTCTCATATTGTATATTTCCCTTGCATCCTTCCTCATGAGTCCTCAAAGTACACACAATCAAGGTACTTATGCTTACATAAGCAAATGTGTAGTATTCTTGTTGTTTCTGAAGCCCTGAAGCGACAGATAATCACAGCACCTGTGCTTGCCTTTGCCACCTTCTCTAAGTCATTTTCAGTTCAAACTGCTGCAAGTCATCAGCAGCTTCAGGCCATCTTCAATGGAGGAGGAGTTGGGGAGGGGGTCGATATGCAAGCCACTGACTGTGTTGAAAGATGACAACTGATTACACCGATATTTACAGCTGCAACTGTGTTTCCTGAATTACATATGATGAGTTTCTTGTTGCAATGCTATAATCAAAAAGCTGATTAAAGCAAAGTATGAAGCAAAACTTCTTCTTCCATTGGAAAGGAATAAACAGTAAGCAGAAGTAAAATTGGTTGTTGCTTCTTTGAATTCTGATATTAGTATTTCCCATATCACACACTACACGAGCTGTGCAGATTTATTCGGATCTGATGAGCGCAGCTGTTTGAAGTCAGTTGGGGAATCCTCTTTCATGCAGCAGCAGATCTTCTGTGCTGACCATTTGGTCTGAAAATCACGTGAAATAAGCTCTGAAGAAGCAATAATTTAGTTAAAAGGCTTACTCTACTAAATAGCTATACAATGGCATTTACATATATATTGCTTCTGAAATTTCTATTGGATATACTAATTAGTGTTTGCTAATTTTTAGTGGATTCTGTAAGCACTTCCTGTTTTTGCACTGATGAGGCCCTATTAATGATCGGAGCCACTTATTGCACAATAACAAGTGATTACAAAAACGTCAACCAAAAATAAATAAATATGAATACGGACAAGAGAATCAGGAAGCAAAATCTAAACTGCAAAAACAACTCATTTTTGATGTACAGCAGGAAATATTTGTTGTTTTTCATATTACCCCTGCCACAAAAAAAAAGGCTGTACAGCACTTTTGTAAAATGTCAATAACTATCAGTGGGATAAGCATTTAGTAATTGCTTTATTTATAAACACTTTAAAATTCCAAACATTAAACTAAAGTTGTTTTCTTAAACTTTGACTAATTTCTAAGGATATGTTGCAAAATGTTTTGTGTGTATGTGACCTTCAAGTCAGCTGCCACGGCCCTGATCTATATTTCATGACTTTTTATAACTAAACTGGAGCACTTCCATGACCTAAAAATTTGTATTCCGTTCTAATTTGTTAATGTTGTTTCTCAGCTCAGAAGATCTAAAAAGGAAATAAATAACCTGGTTCACACTCTGCATTTGACCTGAGTTGCACAAAACACGCACACATGCCAAATACAACAAATGTATATACAGAAAGCAAAGTGTCTTTATGTCTGAGAAACCTGCTAAAATTTTCTAAATGGTAAATGGATTTTAAGCCACATTCACCTATGCACCCACACGTGAGTGCAGCACTTTTCACTGTAAACATGGTCCAAGGACACTTGGACGTGCAGACTGGAGTAGGGGTTATTGAACCACCAAACTTCTGAGCAGTGGGTGACCTACCCTGGCCCTTTAGCCACAGCCTGTGCAGTGGGCAGTGAGTGCATTAGGAAATTCATAGTATGCTGGGAGTATAAAGAGATCATGAGCTTTCAAAACCATTAGCAACCTTGTGTAAGGGTAAATATAGGAAAGGACAGAAAAAAATGTTGAGCTGTTTCCTCATGCTTTTTGCAGACATTTAAGTGTATGAATAGATTCATTGCTGCAGTTTAGATATAAAAGAACTCCATAAACTGGTTTCTCTGCTTTTATCATTGTGGCATGATTCACAATCACATCTTTCTTTCAGCACATTAGCAATTTTATTCCTGATTATCTTTTCATTGTTGTAAAAACTCTTTTCAGTGCCCCTAATGGGTTTCTTCTCCTGGGTGGATATTATATAAATCTTTTTACTTTATCACTTTGATGGGCAGCTGTGCCAAATGGTTCCCTGGTTAAAAAACGGGATCATGATTTGAATGAGTATCCTTTCTAATAGATACCCTAATAATTTGGTTATTTTATTAGAGAAACTGACTTCCTTTTTTTGTTTAAATTAGATGCCAATAGCTTCTGCAGTTCTCATGAATACAATCCAACAAAGAACCAACTGTTTGAGGGTCTTTATATTCAGTTGGATCACACTGGAGGTTTAGTTAAAAACTATTTCTCCATCATTTATAAGAACATGGGGGAACAAAAAAGGAAAAAGTGTCAAACTAAAAGGGCAAAACTTCCTCAGCAGGAAAAGAATTAGTTGACATCAGTAAAAAAAGTAAGACAGTAATTTGCCGTTTTTGTGATGCTAAGCACCTCTGCCAGGAGGTTTACTGTCAACATCTTTTCACACGAATAAGAAGTAGAGCAACTGAAAATGTTAATTATTTATCAAGCAGCAACTGCAGACTACAAAGTGCAAGAGCAAGAAAACCAAACCAAAAATCGACTTTGTGCTGAGCAAATCAAACTCCCGATCTAGAGGCCAATACGCAATCAATTACAAAAACATGGCTAATTTGAGCTGGTCAGGAAGTGGAGGCTTACCGACCAACTGAAAAGCAAGAAACAAATGATTAACAACTTACAGTACCTCAGTGTACTGACAGTGTAAAGTATCAGGTATCATATAAAGTTTAATTTTCACATAGGAAACAAAGAATAATGGGGGTCAACTGTTTCTCTTACCTGTGTGTCTTTGCCTGAGCTGCCAGCAGCAAGGTGAACTGAAACAACGGAAAGAGATTGTTATTTAAAATAATGCTGCAAAAAGCAATATAATATTCAGAACTGAAACAGTCTCCTTTGTGCTTCAGTCTTTGCTATCTATAAGTTGTCATACAAATGCAACGCTAAAAGAAAACAACTTGTTTGTTATTATTTGTGTAAAAACAACATATTCAAAAGGTATTTCAGGGTTTTCTTTCATTCCAAGTTGCTGTTGGATGTCTGAAAGCGTACAGCACCATTTCACCATCCGAGATTATAATTAGAGCCTTGAGAGCTTCTATCCAATTACATTGCCATCGATTCAGAGACAAGAAAATCTTCTCAGAAAGATTCCCAGGATTTCAAATCAATACATCAAAAACGGCAGCGTTGCTGAGAATGAATTAATAAAGCAATTTATATTAAATTACACTGCCTTCACTCCCACATCACTCAGCTTCAAATCTGACTTTAATTAGCCGATATAACATAAAAATAGTTAAATTTCCTCTGCTGACTCACTGCACTATGGCCATTAAAAAGGTCAACAGAGAGTTCAGATTAAGACCTAAAAGCAGCAGATATGTTTTCGAGCTTCAAGCGAACCATTATGTAATATCCAAAATATGGACTCTACAGAAAATGTCCGATATAACTATCTGTATTTCATAAGATTGATACAATCTCTGTGAACCACTCTGCAATAATTTGGTCAGATATTGATTCCATTCATAGTAAGGAAACCCTTAACTTAAATTATTCAACAAGCTCAAATAGTACATTTAAATACTTCTGTCTGCAAAGCCTGGAATGAAGCTGCCAGATCAAAACGAGTGACTGCTATTATTTTTTATAATGAAAACACCGAAAATAACAGTGGATGCTGATAGTTTTCAAACTGTCTAAAGGAAATGAACAGATTTTATTTTTCCTGAAGACGTAAGAGACGGTCTGATATTTACTAGTTACTTTTAGGTTTTCTTGCATTAAAAAAAAAAAAAATCACAGCAGTTTGCAGTTAATTTAAAGTGTTTGTGTGACAAGGACAAAATGAGATAAAAGGAGAGAAGACACAAAAGATGATGCTGATGAGCTGTTAAATCAACCAAACATGGATGACATTCAAATAATTAACAGAGAAACAAAACATTGTTTCCACAGCACATAGTGTCTTAAAAGAAATTCCACAATGACTCAGCAATGGCTTTGTTAATTAGAAATAACATTAGTATCATTATATAACAGTGTAGAACGAACCATCATGCTCAACTTTCAGGCTGATGTGGAAGAGATGACTTAATAATGGTTTAATTTCCTGATTAAATACTTCAGACAAAACGGGTGTAAATTGACAAATAGATAAATGCATGTGCAACAACATTGTTCAGTATAGAAAAAAATCCTGGATAGCAACTTCCCACTGAATAAAGAAAAGCAGTTATTTCAAACATGTTTTGCTGAACATGGTCAAATATTTCCCTTTGGAGTGTAAAACCATGGTGTCTGCAAATAAAATGGATTTCCAGTGTGTTTCAGGCAGCTTTTGTGATGTGGTCCGTGCTCATATTTCAATGAATATAAAGAATGCAATGTATTGACCAGCACTACTGACAAATCTTTGATTTTTTTTTTTTTAGACTATTATATTTTACAGGTAACTCTCCCTTCAAACATTTCCCACAAAAAGAGTCTGCATCTAACAGACACATGGTGCCCAAAAAAAAAGAAAAAGGGAAAAGAAAGAAGGGGGTGAGCCTGATCGTACTTATAAAATGAGACGCTCAAAATAACAAATCTTGCATTGTGGGAATCTGGACTAAACTGCCTCCTTTTTTCTTCATTATACACAAAAAACGCAGCAAAAACTCAATTTTGTACACCCCCACCCCCCTCCCCTCACATCATTATCTAATATCTGTATATCCTAATGGCTATGTGAAGTTCACAAACATAAAGTGAGAGCCAGCAAAGCTTTAGGTATGTAGACACTACACATGACATCATGATATCATATGCTGGTTTCTGTCAGTATTAAAAATGCAACATTTGGTATGAAACTGGGCTTCCTACAGGAATACATACAAGTTGACAATACATTCTGCTACCTCTGCTCAAAATTCCCATCTTTTCATGGCTCACCCTGGAGAGGAGAGGCAGAGATGCACAGAAAGGAACAGGGGGAATAACTCCATACATAACATCAGGAGCGGTGACGGGAGCACCTCCATCTCGTTGCTTCCTCAGCCTGCATAATCAAGTCTGTTGTTTCCAACCGTGTTTTCATTTGAGCCACATTGAGATGAAGTGGCTTTGATTTCAGAAAGTCTCAAAATTCCTTTACATGATGACAGCTCTGAATGGTTTAGCTTTTAAACAAGCCTGTGCAGAATATACGCTGTTGTCGTAATAACAGAACATGTCCAGTGCAATTATCAAGGAAACGCTGTACTTGGATTTCATCTTAGGAGAATCCAAATTCAAGACTCTGACAAAGAATATACGCAGAGCGGCTAGATACTTTATTAAATTCAAACAGGTTGAAGGGTTCTACTGAGAGCCATTTCCTGCTAATGAAAAATGGATTCATAGTAATTAAACAATGGCTTGCTTGTTTGACAATTGGTCAGTGTCTGACTTTAATTACTTCCACCATTTAATGGGCACTGAGGGAGCTGGGAAAAATAGAGACACCACATGAAAAGTGCTTTGAAGTAACTAAATCGCATTAACAAAGGCAGTTATTCAGGTGTATTATATTAACTTGAATGCAAATTAGCAATCAGTGTCTGCTTTAAAAGAGCTCTGATAATCACCATGTCCATGTGGGGTATTCAAAGCAACATGAGACAACTAAGGACTTCCAAATAGACTGAATAGAGAAAGCTCTGAACTGCAGCTGCAGTGGTTCAAAAAACAAAGTTATTTAATTTGGCAAAAACAATAAAATCTAAAATCGTGTTAGCTTCACAGTGCTGATATATGTGGCAGGGCTGCCATCCAGAAACCACTTCTGAGACCAGCGCGCAAACACTGCCAAGCTGAGAGCCATTAAACATGGATTCAGCTCTTACCAACCTCTTCTGAAAGGCCATCCATAGTCCTCCTGTTTACACAACAACACTACCTGGCACAATATGTTGTAAAGTGGCTGGTAAAAAGAACAAACATTTAGGAAAATGAAACGAGAGAAAAGATGCACGAATATTTGACTTGAATAACACGGGTGGGAAAAAACATACTACTTTGTTTTCTAATGTTGGCCTATTTCAATCATTGAAGTATCTTCAAGTTAAACACAAAGTTAATTTTCATCCTGGTTTATTAATGTTAAATGTTAAATGTTTTGAAAATATCATCACAGCATGAGCCAGGCCACAGCTTTTTTATCTTCTTCTTTCAGCTGCTCCCTTTAGCAGTCGCAACAGTGGATCATCTGCCTCCATCTGACCCTATCACCTGCATCTTCATCTATCAGTCCAACACTCTGGATGTCCTCCTTCACTACATCCATTAACCTCCTCTCTGGTCTTTGTCTTTTACTCCTGCCTAGCAGCTCCATGTTCAACAGTCGTTGTCCAATACCTCCACTTTCCCTTCTCTGTACATGTCCAAACCATCAACCATGGCTGTCTAACTTTGTGTCCAAATCACTTAACCTGAGCTGCCCTTCTCGTTTCTAATCTGCAACTCATTTCAACTCTGCCACCTATGGCTCCGCCTACTGTCTTTTTGTCAGTGAAACATCTCCAAATCACACATCATATCAGGTCTCCGTACAATTTTGTAAACCTTCCTTTTCATAGTTTCTGCTATCCTTCTGCTAACGACTGTGTGACTACAGCTCAGTACCTGGAATCTACATCCAAATCCCATCATACCATTTATGTCTACTACCAACATCCCCTGATAAAGCTCTGTTGGTAACATCAGTATTGCCATTCAAATCTAGATGGGTTGGAGTCAGGGTTACTTCACAGCAAATTAAAAGAAAGAATCATAAACATGATAAATGTTAGGATCCCTTTCTACTTTTTCTTTTCCCTCTACATTAAGAATCTGATCCCCTCTGGTTTCCCACTTGTGTGGGCAGACTTTGGCGTTGCTTGTGTCTAGGGGTGGTCAATAAAGCCTCAAAATTATACTGTGAAACTTCAAGAAATTTTGTGATAATGATATTTCACACACAAAAAAAACTAAAACTGCACAACATTTTATCAATCCCTGCACCTTGCAGGCAGCAGCATTTATGAGTGCAAGTAAATGAAGTGCATTCTCTACCCTTCTTTTCCAATGAGTTACTGTCACTGATGACAGACTACCTAATTTGAAGTGTGAATCCATTGAAACAAGGTCCCAGCAGCAGCAGCAGCATTATAGTACAACAGAAGTGACTCATCATGAGTCAAACGTAAGCACAAAAGTAGTCTAGGTAGTGCTTCCCTTGGAATTTAAAATAAAAGTCTAAAATAAAGGTCTAAAATAACTTCTTAGCACTAGTTTAACAATAACTAAAGAAACTTCACCTTGCTTCATTCATCGCTTTTCAGCTGTTTGAACTGGTATCATATACTTGGGCAAACAATATGGAACAGCATCAGTAATTTCCTTCCACCATTTTCTCTTCCTGTCACATAAATTGCAGCTAACAAGAGCAGCTAGCGATGCTTGGTTAAGTCATTCGTTTAAATTTGAGTCGCATATCACCACCTGTTAGTTTTTGCCTCTAATGGGGAAACAAGCTTGTTGTTTCTACTCTTGGTGGGAATGGGGACAAATGGTTGCTTGGAGTTCCTACAGCGGGTGAAATCAGTCACAAAAAGTTATATGTTGGTGCATCAAAAACCCTTTTTTGCAAATGTTTCTGTCACTAGTAGAGTTTGGGCACAAGTCGATCTGCTTGTGACCAAGGCAATCACAAGGAGGTTTTTGATGCAGCAACCTATTTCACCTAGTGACAGCCAGCAACCATTGGGGCAGCACATCAAGGGCTGTTATGATGAATTTTGATCAGTAATGATCGATAATAACCCCAGGCTGAAGAAAACTTACCATAACTTATACGTGAGGTAAGATGATTTCAGGATGCCAGCATTTTTCATTGAAAAATCATAGAACTTAGCAGCAACGAGAACAATAAAAGCTATTATAAGTAAATCTCCTCAAAGGGCTGGCACAGATGGCACACAGTTTCACACACAGTTGTAATAATTCATTTGGTTTATATTTTTTGACAACTGCTCTGCAAACTGTTCGGCATGCAAGATGCAGAAGCTTCATCTGGGATTGTGTCATATTAAATTTAAACTTTCTCTCCCAGCTCAAGCACCGCCAGCAGCCATCTAGGATCCACACTAGCAACACCTAATCCAGTTAGAGCTATGGCGCTCACTCTCAGTGCAAATGTTTTATTGTTTGGTTGTTTGGGGTTTTTTAACATATAAATGCTGATAACATTAAATAAATGTCATACTTTTGTAATACTTTTGTAATCATGAAATGATTATTTGTTTATACAGCTTCATGTCTAGTTCACAGACCGTCTCAGATATATAAAGATGCCAAAGTACTAAAACCACCACTGCTATAGTGGGTGTCTCCAAGATTAGATTTTGCCAGAATGACACAAAACACACACACACACACACACGCACACACACACACACGCACACACAAGGTGAAAACAACAACCAGAGAGCTGCAGAGGGCTCATATAGCAGATTAAGATGCTGTATTCCACAAATATATTAAAAGGTATTGGACAAGGACAACGCCATACTCAGCAAACATAAGTTGGACCACATCCATTCTTTAACTTGACCTTCATTTTGTTCTGAGCTACAGATCTGTCAAGTCCAGTGACTATATCAACATCAGGCTGCAGACATTTAGAGTGACATAACCAAAATACAGGAAACTGCCTTTGCCGTGGTTTTTTCTACTGAAACTAGGTGTTTCCAGGAGCACATTTTGCAACGATGGCACCGAATACTGTACAATAAAGACGTGTGTAGCCTCCCAACAGGATTTTATAAGAAAATGACCCTACCAGATCTATAACATCAGTATACACATTCCAAACTAACCAACGGTTTCAATCACTAGTTTTAAGTCTATTTTAATAAAATGTAATGTTCATATTTAAAATCATGGTCCCACAGCAAATGACAAAGCAGGGTATATTTTTAGACATCGCTACTTTTTGACAGACATCTCACTACCAACATCACAAAACATGTTGCCAATGGGAGAGCAAAGGTTATCTCTCAACAATATGCAAATGTACGGGTACAGAGTCTGCCAAAATGAGAGCATACAAGGTGGTCAAAAGCTAATGAGGGAGTAAGTAATCAGCTGACAAAACAACATAAACAGTGGTATAATAAGACAGTATAAGCACACATTTTACAGCTGAGTTTCAACATCATGGCAATCGATATGCTTCTATATAAGGGTGAAGTCTTCTGTCAGAAAATTGATGGAGACTGTGTTGGGTCTTTGAGGTTTTGAGCAGTGGTTCTCTGGTTAAATCTCACAGCTCAGGTGGAGTAACAAACAAGTCTGAAATATAAATCTTAAATCAATGTATAACAGGTGATCAGCATGATACGCAGAAGAAAAAGAACAAAACATTTTTTAAGTTCAGATCCTGACTGATCTGCGAGTTAATAAGGTTGCTATGCCATGTGCTGAAATGTATGCATGTTGTTTTTTCTGCCTGCCACAAGAGGCTGCAGTTATTTATTAAAGTCAAAGAAATTAATTTGATTTGCAGCCACCTGTGGGCAGCAAAGAAACATTAATAGCTATATTTCTACAGACATTTCATACTAGAGAGGAGTAAAGATAAATAATACTAAAATAATGGGAAAAACAAAACATGAATGCGATTTGTGAGTTGCAGGGCCGAGTGTGTGTACTCGTGTGTAGACACACACATTTCGCTCTGCGGTTTTTCTTGTGGACTGATATCGGAACATGAAATACCGCAACAACTAACTCTGGTGCTTGCATTACATCCATGGCACCTATGCTAGCATTTGCCAACTATTATCCCCCCTCTCTCCAACACCAATATGCAAGTAATATCAATATTAAGGACCAGAAATATAGCAGATCCAAGCACTGAGGATGAAGACTCACTGAAGAGTTACACGACAGAGGCAAAACTTTGGCTTTGTGCTCCACGTGTTTCATTCACGCCTTTATTCTCATAACATCTCTCACTGCCATTCCCACTAAAATTAATTCTTCAATTGATGACTATCACTACAAAAAAATAAGACATGCTTTCATTCTGTGCTTTCATTCTATGCTTTCAGCAGTTGGTAGTAAATTGCTGGCTGCAAGCCTTAGTAGATTTTCTGATTCGCTGAATCCAAGTTTTGCACTCTAATAGGGAAACTCCTACAAATACATATGCAGCAGCAGAAATAACGGTGTCCACGCCTTTTTGTCAAAAAGACGCCAAAAGGAATTTGTGCTGGTGCAAACTGTTCCTGAAACGGGCCCTGTGCCTTTTTATGAAGCTAAACTGATGTTTTTAAATCAACAATCTAAACAGCTAAAGGACTTCTAAGCACCAATTTGTCACTTAGCCAAAAGCTCCTCGTTTATTGTCGATATAGTCATATCTTTCCGCTCCCCCCATGGGATAAGATCTGTTTCAAGACCTGCGAGAGCCATTTCAGCAGTTAAACCCCAAAGTAATCATGAATCCCAATCCTCCTCACCATGTCAGCTGTATGCCTTCAGTCACTTCTAAAAACCCAAAAGTGACCACAGCTGAAGGTCAGAACAAAGACTATTGTTTAAGAGCTGGCTCAGCTCTCCTTTCTCCCCATCATCGCCCACTTCAAACTCACAGTCATTTTTACTGTCTGTGAACTGAGTCATCCTAAGGTGGAGGAATGGGGAAAAATTTTGAAGATAAATTGGCAATCTGTCACTTAGACACATGATGAAAAAAACAAAAAAAACAAATAAAAAAACAATAACCTTTAAGAAGCTGTTTTCTGGTTTGCAATGAAAATGTCAGCAACCAACAAACCAACTGCTTGTGTTTAGACAAATTTATACAGTGAATAAATAACTGGTGTTTTAAATTTAATTGCTCTAAATTAACAGCACAGTTTTACCGGCTTCTCCAGCCACAAGTGATAAATGTTGCTGTTCACCAACAGCATAAGAAAAGCTGAATCCACATTTTTTATATAGCGCTACAACCCCATGTATTGTACATCACTGCACTATCTCTAAGTCAACAAGCAATTGCACACTCTATGGAGATACCGCATGTACCACAATTGAAATGCGCTCCATGTGGACCCAGAAAACGCGCCTTGGTCTCAAACTGCTGGTCCCGACTGCATCACACTCAACGTCAAACCACTTGAGTGCACATCAGAAATGACAGTTGGTTGAGGCTCCATGGACAACATCATTGAAAAACAGCAGAGGTGGCACCCTAATGTCACCAAACTGGCTTTTCTCCAGACCTCGGCTGTACTTCAATGTTAGGTCCATGAATATTACATACAGGGGGAGCAGACAAGCAGCCTTGTCTGAGTGTGATGCCCAGCTAAATGTGCTTGACTCAGGGCCAAATACACAAACAGAGCTTTCACCCGGGCACAGGGTCGATTGCAGCAGACACCATGGCTGCTCATACTGCCCAGAATGTAGTGCATATTTTACATCACACATACACTGACTTGAAGACTTTTTCAAACTGGTCCGGTTTTGTATAATGTGCAACATCCTCAGGTAAGCTTCAAAGCAGCACTTCCTTCTTTTCCAGTTATTAAGAATTAATTAAACTGAGACAAGGCTTGATTTGTTTACTTACTTATTTATTTATTTATTTATTTTTGCTAGTAATAAGCACCAAAGGAAGGAAGATGATCAGAAATTATATGTGATATCTTTTTTTTTCTTTTTCTTGTGAAATTCTACAAAATAAAGAGGAAAAGCTTTTATATGTCATGAACATATTCAGGTTTGGAGAAAGCAAAGCAAAGAAGGGAATGTAAAACAACTGCTAAGTGTAGGTTAAAATCTTAATTATCCTAGGTCAAATCCAATTAACAATGAATCAGTAGTACTGAGGATGACCTGGTAACGCAACACATTTGCAGATACTTGTGTATTTAGCTATTTAGCTTTTGTCACCATGACAATTTTCAGTCCCAGCGAGGCAGGCAGCTCAGCATTTATCTCATCTTGTTCAGGTGGACCTTCACCATGGTACACTGGGCAGATATAATATTGCTCACTCAGTCCAATTCTCTTCCCAGCTGCAGCCACAAATTGTGTGCTGCAACGGCCATGTCACATCACTGAATATGTGACTGTATGTGCACGAAACATGTACACGCAGAAGAACATACACACATATGCTAATGCAAATATACGTGGAGCATGCTTAGAGCATGCATTAACTCGTGTTAACCCAATTCAACTAAACGATTTAACATATCAATTAAACATTTATCAACTTAAGAAATCAACTTCATTGAGGGAATTATGAAACAATTTAAAAAAAATTTTTCTGCTACAAATTTAAAAATAAATATATAGTCAAAGCGCAAAGATATCCTTTCACTTGTTTTTCAGTCTGTGGGCATAATTTCCTTTTACTCTCTTACAGCAGCAAAAATAGGAACAAGCCATGCTTTTAACTGTGGCTTTTGTTAATTCTTCTACGTTTGTTTTTTAAATTCCAAGCGCACATCCAGGGCGACAAAGAAACCCCCAACTTAAAGCTTTTGGGAGCTGTAGCCTGAGGTGAATTGATCCTCGGGCTTGACTCCTGTCGGTACAACGTCGATATGTCAGGAAAAAAAGCAGCCCCGCTTGTCGCGAGGGGGGGGATAGATTTCAACAGAAATGCCACGAGAGAGCTTCCAAACCCTCTCCTCTGCCGTTAACTCTAATATAAACTCATTGGTCTACATAAAGCCACATGGCACCCGGTGAGTGCAAATCGCCTTTAAACTCCTCAGGAAGTTGAGGCGGATCATGGTTCCGCACTTCACACTTAAGAAAATACACTCGCAGCTCGTCTCTTCGCGCTGTTGGCAAAACTGTATCAAGCGCAACACTGTCCCTTGTTTCCAAACAAATATCAGCTTCGCCTTGAAAAACAGAACAAACTGTTTTCTGTTGCCGGGATCGTTACGTCCCTCACAGCTGTCTGGTCCGAGCCCCCTGACTTGAAGATTAGAAAGTAAAGTGAGTACTTACAGAAAGAGAGGAAAAGCAAACAGCCTGCCACTTTGTGACCGACGTGTGGGCTGTTCGACAGCATCCTGGGAGAGTCCTATTTGAGCTGTGTAGGTGGTGGAGGAAGCTCGCAGAGCATGGGCTTTCTGACTGTTAAAAAACAAACAACTGGGCTTTTCCTTTTCACAGTTTCACGGAAAACGGGGAGTAGATCTGTGCTCCGGTAGGAGGCATCCCCACTTTCTGTACGAGGCGCAGGGACGCGCTCTGCTGGCGGGATAGATTCACTGAGCTCAGCTGACAGGCTGCCCGGCCAGATGGTGGAAAAAACAGAAACGCTTACTGGAGGCTTACTGCTGCTGCCTTCAAGTGCTCCCGTGAAAATCCCGACTTAGCACTAGAGCTGGAAATACATGTTACCGAGCAGTCTTTTTTTTAATCAAAACGTGTTCGAAATGGTCAGTGTAGGTTTATCAAAGTTTATATTTATAATTTTTATTAAATAAAATAAAAAAATAAGCTGTGAGTTGCTTTAGAATTTAACCCATAGCTCACAAGGAGAGCTCCAACCAAAGTATAGTCATAACTTTAGAGAATTCAAAATGCTAAAAAAAAATCCACCAAAAAAACCAAACTATTAAAAGTTTACTATTAATTAACAAAGGACCAAATCCACACAGTTAAGAAGCTGGTACCAAGAAATGTTCACTAGCCTGTTAGAAATGTTATGTAGTTCCAGTTCTACTCTGGAGATAACTGTTCAGTTTTCTGTAGTTTTGTCACTTCCTCCCCCACAGTAAACATTTCTCATGTCTTACCAGAGGAAATCACATGGACAAGTAATGACATGAACTAATTGGTTCCATGTATGCCTTCTTATAAACCACACCACTAGGTCAGCTTAGATAATTGCCGGATCCTGGAACTGGGACGCCTAAGTAGGATGCAGCCATTGTTAGAATTTAATCGAGTGGTTTCCTTGCCTTATGTTGAAATGTATTCGTGGAAAATGTCAGTAAGAGGTCACAACTTATGTTCATGATAATAACGATGCGCAGATCTGCTATATACAGCACTACAGACTGTTGGTTTTGCACATAAAGAAACCACAGGGAGACGTTTATCAAAAACTCTCCCCACTCACCCAACACTTCTTTTTAGATTTTTATAGATCCCCATAAAGTAGCTGGCTCCATGTCTCTGACTCACATTTTCCAAAGCCTTCATTTTTTACATTGTTTATTTATACACACCATTATTTATTTGTGGTTGTTGTTTGTTTTGTTTTAGGTGCACTTGTTCAGTTATTTGTTAATGCAAATATCTTATCAGCTCAGTCTATTTAAGCATATATTCACAGTCAAGATGACCTGCTGAAGATCAAAATAAGCTTCAGAATGGGATTCAAGTGACTCTGAACGTGATGGTTGTTGGTATCAGACAAGCTGCCCTGGGAACTTCACTAACTGCTGATCTACTGGGAATTTCCTACACAACCTTTTCTAGGATTTACAGAGTCCAAAATACAAAAAAAAAAAAAAAAATCTAGTAAGTAACAGTTCTTTGGGAAACTGGGTGAAAGGGTCAGAGGAGAATGACTAGACTGCTTCAAGCTGATAGGAAGCCAAATAACTCAAATAACCACTCATTACAACCAAAATATGCAGAAGAGCATCACTGAACATTAAAGCAGATGGGCTATAGTAGAAGAAGATCACTCTGAGCACCACTTCTGTCAGCTAAGAATTAGGAAACTGAGGCTACAGTTCACACTGACTCACCAAAATTGGACAAACAGAAGAAAGAAAAAATGTTATCTGGTGTGACGAGGCTTGATTTCTGCTACGGCATCCAAGTGGTAGGGTCAAAATCTGTTACAAATAACATGAAAGCATGGATCCCGATGTTTGCTCCGAACAGGATAATGCGCCATGTCGTGAGCTCAAATGATCTCATACTAGTTTTCTGAACACGACGATAAGTTCACTGAATTCTAATGACCTCAATCCAAATAGAGCACCTCTGGGGTGTGGTGGAACAGAGATCGTGCTCATGGTTACACAGCTCACAAATCTGCAGGAATTGTGATGCTACCATGTCAATATGGATGAAAATTTCTGAGGAATGTTTTTAGCACCTTGTTGAATCTGGGCCATGAATTAAAAGGCAGTTCTGAAGGCAAAATGAGATCCAACCCCATACTTGCAAATTATATCTAATGAAACTGGTAAGTTCAATAGCCCCCCCCCCCCTTTCTTTAGCTCTTTCAGTCATGATAGTGTGCATCTAGTTTACAAAGTCAATGTGCACTTTTGCCTGATTACACTTCTCCTGAACATACTCTGGTTCCTTGATATCTGGAGTTAATTTGAACTTGTGAGAGTGGGACAGCTAACACCTTTATCATTCTAATTAGCGCAATAACTTAAAACCCCTATGTGCTGGATCTGAAACTGTGTTAAGTCATAACATAGCTCTTACCAGCTGCATGACCATACTGCTTTGTTCTATTGAGAATATGGCAATATTGAGCTTCTTATGTTATGGTATGAATAGCCAAATCAATAGCTTTCTGTAGCCATGTCACTATGTTGTAAAATGTGACGTTATGGGAACAGATCTAAAATTGAGGGGGCATTTTTGCATCTGAAACAGAAGCTTAACTAATATCACGTTAGTGTAATGTTAACTATATTGCATTTTAGCTTTTTACAGCTTTTCTCTTGTATTTGTTTTTCATCTTTTTTCATCTTTTTTTTTTCATCATTGTAGGAGGAATGCTTTTCTGAAGGCTGTAATGTAGCTAAGAGCTTAATGATCCTGTAGAAATTAGGTGTCTAAGATCAGCAGTAGCTCAGTTTTTCTTATTGTTATTTGCTTATTGTGATTTAATGGGGAAAAAACACTGTTAAAAGTAAAACAAGTAATGAAAATGAAAATGTCTCTTTATCATTAGGCCTAATTGACTTTGAACTTCAATTGGTGGCAGCACCTCTGTGCTACAATGTTACATTTTGGCAACTGGGGTGGCTGACATTCACTGTTTTCTGTTATTCATCTTTCACGTGGGATGTGAGAAACACTTTTTCCAACATCCTGTGAAGGCAGCATTCATTTAGATGCACTTTGACAGATCTGTCCAGATTTGTGACTATGAACACAGCTAGAAACAAGAAAATCAAGACAGTGTCTTACTGGATTTTGGGGTTTTTTTTTCTCCAGTGACAGTACATGAAAGAGCAAATTTGTGAACAGTGACAGTGACTTGATTTTACAGAGACAAAGTCAGCTTGACTGGTTTCTAAGTACTAACATAAGAAGCAACTTGCCCCCAGTCCACTGTCACTGAAGTTACTACATGTTCTGTCTATATTAAACATTAAATAATAACATGAAGATATTTTTGTGTCCTAATGTGTGTAACTAAAACATGTGAATTTGTGGATCGCTTTAACCTGTAATGATAATGTACCTGATGCCTTCTAATTTCTAGATTACCCCCTTTTCCCCTTCACTCTATAGATCCTTGTATTCATCACACATTTCTGACTAATTTAGGGCTCCCACTGCTTTGAATGAATGCAAATATTTAGGTTTTAGGGTAGGGCCAAGTGTTAATAGTTACTGTAACAAAAAAACAACAACACACAAATCAGATGTAGATATCCTCCCCTGGGTTTCTCTTGTAATTATTGTTTGTTAACATTATATTACAAACCCTCATACTTTCCCAGTAAGAGAAGGACTGGGGATTATTCAGGTGCGTGTGTGAATGTGTGCGTAGGACAAAGGATGATGGATTGCAGGTTTTAAAGTTCTCCATGGATATTGTTTCTACCGAGGTCCAGAAGAAAAAAATAAATACCATAGTGACAATTTACTTGATGAACTACACACTATGCACACTATCTCATTCCCTCATTTTTCATTTCATGTCACATTTCATTTTGTTTTCACAAAGATGATTCCGTCTACAGTGGTGCATTCCCCTTACTTTTTCCTGAAATACGTGCATAAATTCCTTCTAAAATATTGCCATCCACACTACTTGGTATATACAGGCAGGTGACAAATTAAAACCCCTGACCCCTACAGTGAAGTGATTTGGTGGCTCTTGGAGCGATTTTACTAAGAGAATCAGGATCCACTTGTCCTCTTAGATGGAAATTAGTTGTGAGAGATTAGCCTTTATCCTGTGATGAAACATTTCTATCCCGATGAGTGGTCTCTTCCAGGATGACGAGACTCCAATCTATAGGGGTCACTAAATGCTTTAATAAGTATGAAAATGATGTGAATCACATGGAATGTTTTGGATGTATTAGACACATCTCTTTACCACAGTCACTAAAACATAAAGATACTTTCTGTTTTGTTTTTGTTTTTTTTCCCCTTAATTTGCCACTGTCTTTATTTTGATGAAAGTCTCCATCTCTGTTATACCTTAAGCAGGTGTCTACTGTTTAGACTAAAGGATCAGATAGATCCTTCTCATTCATGTCCTCAAAACAGAAAAACAGAGAAGGGCATTTGATGTAAACTGTAATACTTTATTTATAAATGACAAGGATGAAAATTTTGAAAGCAAAAAGACTTTTAATAAGAAGACAATGTACAGTACTGTGGATGGGGTAATTTATTGAAATGCACAGACATGCAATGTATATGTTTATACAGTGCTATTGATCTTGAAAGTCAATATTGAACCTTTATTCTTCAACACAGCCTGAACTCACTTAGACAAGCTCTCTTGTACTTTCTTTAAGTAGTCTTCATGAATAGTTCTCCAGGCTTCTTGAAGGACATTCAAAGCTCTTCTTTGGATGTTGGTTGTTTTGTTCCATTCTCTGTCAAGATGATCCTACACTGCTTCAGTAATGTTAAGGTTGGAACTCTGAGGACATCACCCCTTGGCTGACAGAGGTCCATTATGTGTTTTTCTATCCAGGTATGCATTTATTCTTTGGGATCATTGTTATGCTGATAAATGAAGTCATTGTCAGTCAGATTTTTTCCAGATGGTACTGCATAGTGGCACTTTTTTGTGTTCCTAATTCTATCAATTTTGACAAGATTCCCAACAACACTGGCTGAAATCCAGCCCAAACAGATGGCTGTAGACACTCACTGTTGTACTGTTGTACCTCTTTCT